>JAOEHY010024106.1:0-28569 GCA_025447955.1 Psilopsiagon aurifrons
TCCAAGTGAGGTCTCAGGAGAGCAGAGTAGAGGGGCAGGATCACCTCCCTCAACCTGCTGGTCACGCTCCTTTTGATAATAGAATAACAAAATCGTGTGGTATACCTAGCCATTAATTCATGCTCACTTGTAATTGATGAGGCTGAGGACAATGCTATTGAGGTGGCTCCTTCAAAAGCCTCACAGCTTTCCAGTAATGGCTTTTGCTTTCTACCGATAAAATGCCACTTCCAAAGTCACCAACAGATGGAGTTGGCCTTTACTTATATTAATAGTAAGTAGAATTTCTAATTGTAGAAAATAAGCTGTAGAAAATATTTAATTTTACTCTTGAAGTCCATCTAAAACACCTGGTGTTCAACAAACAAGCAAACGAAACAGAAGAGTTCAGTTCATGCACTCTACTATTTCTTGAAGTGCCATTTGGCAATTCTGGTTCAGAGGGAATCACAGTTTTAATTCTCTCCCGTTTAAAATAAAATGGTTCCTGATGGCAGAAAGGTTAACTTGGAGGGAGGAAAAGGTCCACTACTCAAGCACACATGCCAGAAGCACAGTTGTAAACATGAAGACAGGGTGCTGATCAAATAATTTGAGAAGTAATCATTTCAATATCGGACCAACACAAACCAGTTTATTTTAAAACAAGGAGAAGACAGCAGTCTTGAGAGCAGTAGCTTATGGGAAGATCCGGGGCTCAGTCGTGGAAAATGTTTAGCACAGATTTCAATCATACTATCTAAAAAGCTGTCATAGAGCACAGATCTTGATTCTGAGTAGGAATTCTGGCAGGTGGCATTCATGGTGCTACAACTCAGTGTGAAACTAGGTAACCTTTCATGTACTTCTAAGAACAGAATTATTCATAAAGCTACATGAAAGAAGTAGTAATAGTCTAGTTTCTTTCTAGGACTAGTAGCCAATAATAGCACTATCAGCTAAAATGTCCTTGTGGCTAGTGATAAGGAAGAATTTCGGTATGTGAGGGCACAGTTCAGTCTCATCTATTCAAGTCACACAAGATGCATTCAGATTAGTCTGAAATACAAGACAGTGAAAACTAGCAAGAAACAAGATACAAAGGCACAGTCAATTATACACAGGATATTGGAATATGAACAATTCTGCCTTATATGCAATATCTGCATATAAATGCAAAATTGTCATGTGCTTCTTTAGACTCAGATATCAGTTGAAGTTGCATCTATTTCTGTCTTAATTTTCTCATATCTAGTTTTCCAGTTATGAAAATAACAGGAGGTATGGATGTCATTCCAAAATTAATCATGATTTGACCTCTGGCAAGTTCTGCATAAGAGCTACAAATGACAACTTAGTACCAGTTGATTCTGATTGCTGTGGAAGAGATATGGAAGAACAAGCAGTTGCTTGCCATTGTAACTCTCAAATAATCATTTTGGCTAAGATTCTTTCTAGGTCTCTTCCTTAAAAAAGGCTGCATATTGTGGCCTGCTAGTAACAGAAGTACATGCAGAGGCAAGAAAGCTGGCAGTTGCCAAATAAATTAACCAAATGTTGATAAATTTGCATAAATTTTAGTGCATAAATTTTAGTGCAAACATTTAGAAACAGATTCCAAACAAACAACAAAAAACAATCTAAATAAAAATATGAATCGAAAAGCATGCCTAATAAAGGCTTGATTCTGAAAGCAGAAACTTCAGTTTTTCCCAGGGCCTAAATGGTGATATGAAGATCATACTCCACTGTTGCCTAATACTAGAGGTGCTTAAACTAGATGACCTTTAAGGTCCCTTCCAAAGCAAAACATTCCATGAATCACACCTTAGATGTGCCCAAATGGTTGTCTCCATTGTAGACGTATAAAATGGATTAGATTAATCCTGCAAAATTAGTTTTTGCTGAAGTCCCCTAAGGATTTTTATCTGATAAATGACCTCTCAGTGTGTCTAATACATACCGAAGGAACCAAGGACTCCTTAACCATTTTTAGGTGGCTGCTTTTTACATAATAGACTAATCACTGGATTGTTTGTGCTGGAAACCACAGACGCACCCAAAATCCACTTCAGCTCTGTGTGATTCAACCACCTGGTGTTCTTACAAGAAAGCCTAATGCTGACTGATGGAAAGACTCATGTTCATTTTTAAGGAAACTCTTGATGAAGAAAAGGATTTGAACTTCATTTGGGCAAAATGAGCAGAAGTCTGTAACTTGTGGTTGGGGTAATATTCATGTTGTGGTACCTTTCATGTTTTCTATAACATGCAGCTAGGCCACTTCACATTTATTCTGTTTTTTGCTGCCAAGAATGTTTTTGTATTTCATGCTAGAAGAATCATTATGTAAAACGTGTAAAACTGCCATGGGACTAGCTATCAGAGCCCAGGATCTGGGTATGGGCCAATTTCTGTTCTGTTTCCAGTTTCAGGAAACCTGTTTCTTTCCTGAGCAATGGAAACTCTTTCAACAGACAGAGTGTAAAGCTGAACCCCAGCTCTAAATCCAGACACCTACGATTACACAGAGCTACCCAGAGACAGGAATTACATTCCCCTTAGACATATATTGTGTGCATACATCTTTTAATGCTTATGTCTTGACCTGGTCTTGATCCTAGATGATTCTTTTTTTTTTTTTTTTTTGTTTTCAAGCAGATATAACAAATATGCAACACAGGAACAATTATTAAATACCTGCACCGTCAACTGTAATTTTCCCCCTAGTGTTTACAGAACCGCGTGAGCATTGTGACATGAGTCTCACTAAAGAAAAAACACTTATTTCTCAGCAGCAGCATCACAGCAGATTCACCTTTCTGTCTTGCCTTGTATATTGCTATTCCGATTTCTCCACACAATTTCAACCACCTCTATATCATGTTTCAAGTGGACATTCAAACCTGAATGTGGCTTAAGTCCACAAGATTTAGGTTATCCTTGGGCCTATGAGGAGGCAAGATACTCTTGAGAGATGATCTGAATGTGTCCAGGCTCTGATGCAATGGCTCAGACCATCTGTCCCATGTCCTACCTGCTCTTGTATTCTCACCACAAGATAGGCATCATAGCAGAGCAGCCCTGCAGAGAAGGATTTGAGGTTGTTAGTCGATGAGAAAATGAACATGAGCTGCAGTGTGCTCTTGCAGCCCAGAAAGCCAACCATATCCTGGGCTGCATCAGAAGAAGTGTGACCAGCAGATCGAAGGAAGTGATCCTGCCCCCTACTCTGCTCTTGTGAGACTTCATTTGGAGTACTGTGTGCAGTTCTGGTGTCCTCAACATAAAAAGGACATGGAACTGTTGGAACAAGTCCAGAGGAAGGCCATGAGGATGATCAGGGGACTGGAGCACCTCCTGTATGAAGACAGGCTGAGCAAGTTGGAGCTGTTCAGCCTGGAGAAGAGAAGGCTGCGTGGAGACCTCATAGCAGCCTTCCAGAATCTGAAGGGTTTATCTAATGGGTTTAAACTTGAACAGAGGAAGTTCAGGTTGGATATAAGGAAGAAATTCTTTACTGTGAGGGTGATGAGGCATTGGAACAGGCTGCCTAAAGAAGCAGTAAATGCTCTATCCCTGGCTGTGTTCAAGGTCAGGTTGGACAGAGCCTTGGCGGCAGGGTCTAGTGTGAGGCATCCCTGCCCATGAGAGGGGGGTTGGGACTGGATGATCTTAAGGTCCCTTCCAGCCCTAATCATTCTATCATTCTATGATTCTATCTATTAGAGGTAGGATTCATCCTACAACCTTCCAAAAGCTACATGATGTCAAAACAGGTGAGATGTTTCAAAAGTCTCCCTCAAGCTGCTACTACAATTGCTCTGTATTCCCAGTGACTAGAGAGAACTTTGAATTCAGTCTGCTCCACTGCTTAGCCACATGAGTACTAACCCTTCGTAGGAAAACAGAAAGATATGAGGCTTCCTTTTATTCCAGAGCATACCACAGACTCTGACTAAGAGCAGAGAGGAGCCCACACTCCGACCCTGGGCACCAAATTTCTTCAAAGCTGTGGTACATATGTCTCCTCATTCACTCCTCAAGCTCTCATTCCCTTTCACACAAAATCAGATACAGTGATTGCATTACAATTGCATACATCAAGCCTTATGCTATTTACCATTCCAGCAGTCTCTGTCCCTGAAGATCTTCCTGTACTTTTTGTTTAGGCAGTTTGGTTATATGCACCCTGTCTAAATGAAAGTCTCACCCATTCCCTTTCTAATGCTAGCTGCAGCATTTTTGTCTTCTGAAAAGGGCCCACCTTTTTCTGCAAAAGCCGAATGTTTCCAGATGTCATAGAAGTCTTCCAAGGGAAAGGTTTGCAGTTGTACCAATTCCAGAAAGCCTAATGTAAAAAAGAAAAACCCCAAGCACAATCCCAATAATAGAGGCAATAGAGCAGTGAGTTACATCTGGTCCTAACTGCCCCAGCAGGGCATCACTTGGTACCTTTCTTGGATAAAGGTGAAAATAATACCAAGAAGTTGTATCTTGACTGACTTTTCCCCCATGTTGCCATCTAAAATCCTCTTTCTTCTGCCATAAGAAATTGAGTAGTGCTGAAATATTAAAATAAAACCAGCCATTTTTGTGAATAACTGAGCAGATTGTAATCTTCAATTATTCAGACTTGTTCATTCAATTTAATAAATTCAAACCATGACGAGGATAGCATAGGCACAGTATTTTCCATTTTGTGGTTTCTCTTTCACTTTTGAAAGGAACTGAACATACACAAGTCATTAAAAAAGTAATGAAAGTGATTACATGATTAAAAATTTAAAGGTATGTTTTTGCTTGGACTTTTGTCAGAAAAAAAGGTGTTTTTCATTAATAATAAAATATGCACTACTTAGAATAATAATGTAACAACAAACCCAACATTAATTGTTTTTTGTCAAAAAACCCACAATCAACTTCTTTTTTCTATGTGAAATGCTTTTTGAAGTTACTGAACTTTTTTAAAATCCATCCCAAAATACTGTTTTTTAGAAAATATTTAATTATGAAATTCTAGAGAAAAATCATTATTTGGGGGTGGTTTTTATATGGAAAAGAAGAACTAAAAATATATATATTATTAAGATTTTTATCTTTCATTTTCCCCCTAAATATGCAAAAAGTGATTTTTTAAAAACTTCTGAGGTTGATAAATGGAGGTTTATAATTCCTCCACCTGTTTATCTTTCTTTTCCCTTTCTTCTTTTCTTTCTTCAATGCACAATCTTTATGCTATTTTCACCCTAAATAAAGGTGAAAGTAAGACAGGAAAATCACAAACACTTGTTTAGTAAGAAAAGAAAAAGGATATTTCGGGGAAAATTTATATTTTCATTCCAAACTATTTAAGATAATACAATCGTATATATTTAATTGATCATGTCACAACTGTCCTATCATACAGTAACTCCTAATTCAGTTCATTGACTACTGTCCACTGCTATATCAGAAGTCATGTTTAAATTTCAAACCCTTAGAAAACATACATTATTTAAATGTATAATACATTTATTCTCTTCACTGCAGCATAAAGTTCATATGACTTATTGCAGAGTGTGATTCTTTTAAGGAAATGTTTAGTATTGTTATAGCAACCTCATTTTTTATTGAACATTGGAGTGAATAACTGTGTAAAACCTGCATGATTTTTTGGCATTAAAGCTAAGGCTGCCTCCAAGCACTGTTAGGTTATGCGTCATCCTTTACTTAATTTCTCCGTTTTATTTTAATTTGTTTACTGTCTCTGAGCTTGAATGCACATTTTTCAGGTAGGTTTGCTTCACTGATATTAAGAACCTGTCTTACTTTCCTGAATATACTGCTTACTTTATAAAAGGTGTAGAGGAATCAGTTTATTAAATTGAAGCAACACACTTTGCATGTTTCTTAAGGCTGCAAGAATTCTATCTAAATGAGGGTTTAAATTTTGTGTATCTATCTCATGCCGAAAATGATATTTGTGTTGACTTATTAGAAATGAAATGATCTGTGTGCTGGTTGGCTTTCTTAATTATGTCCTTCTACATCCTTTCTAGACAGTGCCATCTTAAGAGCCTTGTACAGAATCAGATCATTATTGAAATACATGAACTCCCCTTTAAACTAAAATGCCTGATTTTTTTGGCAGTTTGTTTAGCTCAAGCAGTCTATCAGATATCTTCTCTTTTCCTCAGCCAGCTTATAGGTGCTGCCCAGGATTTTTCTTTTGCCTTTCAGTTTAATTTGTGAATAAGAAGAAAGAGGCGGGATGTAAGTAATAGCATGGGGATCCTTAAAGCTAGTCTGGATCTGTTCTACATAAAGGTTGAGGCTGCATTAAAAGATAGTCATATCCATCTTCTCTAAGAGGACTTAAATTTTCTTGTGAAGGGTGACAGTTGATTTGAGTCAAGCCCAAGTACAGCTGATCCCCAAAAGCCATGTGGATCACTGGAGCCTTGGACATCAGCGGAAATTTCACACTGAGCTTACATAATCATTATAACTTCCTCAAATGAGCTCTAGAGCTGCTGGAAAATGCACCACTGGCATAAGGTTATCACTGCAAGAATAGTCTTAGCAAGGTGAATTTCTTTTCCTTCTTTTCTGTACCTGCCAAATGGTGAGTGATGGCAACACCTCTGTCAATGAGTCCTACCAGGTGCTAGGAGAATAAAATCCTCAGAAATGGTCTGGCCTTCGCAAAAGCACGGGTTTCACTTGAAAACAAAACAGCCTCTGAGTGTGCCATTAAAGCATTCATTGTGCTAAAGATGCTGTGCAGAGCCATCTAATTATGTTGAAAAACACCACTGAAAACTAAGCTGGTGCTCTAGTAACCTGAGGTGTTTTGTCAAAACTGTAGTATTGCAGAAAAAGTAATGTACTGGGTGAGGCTACAATTTTGAACTGCAGACCAGAACATCAAAAGTCCGGCTTACACAAACACATCAGTTAGAGAATTTTAATTCTTCACTGGTTGTGTTGTGGGCTGGCCAGATAGTTTAAGAAGGATAATTTCAGAATGAAGTTGACTGAGGGACATTTAGGAAGGAAAAAAGAAAAAAAAAGAATATCAGAAAACCAAAAGTAAGAAGTAGGAAATTTTTATTAAAGTGAATACAAAACCTTTAAAGTTCATATTGGAAGAGGGGGCAATTCCCTACACATAACCAAAAACCCCAAACAATTGGAAAAAATATATTTAACATGGAAGAAAGGGTAATCGATATTAATCAGTCTGTCTGAAGAATAAATTTTTTCAAGAAAAGCTAAAATTACTGGGAAAAATTTGTGGAAGATGTAGAAGTTAAAAGGAGGTGCCTTTAAACAAAATCCAGTGCCATGTGACAACTGTTACATGGAGATAATAAAAATATTAATGGTGGTTTTGTGTGTTCAGGAAAAAAAATATAATGGTAAAATACTTCTATCACAAATAGAAGCATTTTTGTCTCCTCTGATAACTTCAAAAGTTTTAAACAACAACTTCTAGGATCATCTTTTTTTTAAAATTAGTAGGCCTAGATGTTTTGCTCTCAGTAGTTTTAAAGAGTTGTCTGAGATCTCTTGCTTCATAATATTCCTGTTTTCAAGGTAGAATTTAGTGTATCAGAAAACTCCAGAAATTTTTTGCTAATATTCATAACTATAATGATTCATTCAACTGTAGAGTTCTTAATGACATAAATCTAAGATACAATAATATGCCTGGTATGAGTTTAAGTTAATGAGAGTTATTGCTAACTGTGTGGTAGTTTCCTAAAGCAAATGTCTTTCAGATAATCTTTCATATTCTGATAAGGATACAAGTTTGCTTGCTAAAACAAACTCTATAACCATAATAGATTTTTTACGTACTGTCTAAGACTCTGATTAATTACTGCTATGTAACATCAATAGAGCATGTATTAATATTGATTTAAACATGGAGGACTGATATATTTCAGAAAATTGTTTTTAATGAGGAACTGTTGTTGGAAATAATATTTCCCTTGAAATATCACAGAAATTGGCAATGTGTCTGGCTTTTGAAATTTTTTTCTTCATATGGCAGTAAATATATAAATCACCGCTGAGGGAAGTGAAGGACCCTTGCATGGCTTTACTGGTCTTTAAATCAGGGTTAGATTCTTAATCAGCATTAAAGGTGGTATTTTGTCAACCATCTTGACTGTTTGAAAGCCGAATCATTGCTTGTTCCATATGTTAACTGAATCCCAGCCTTTAAATGCTATTAAGTTTTATTAGCTCTTCACAGAGTTGTACACCAATACTACACTATATGCTCTATAAACACATACAGGAATTTCTTGTCTTTAAGTACCTTTGCCCAAACCCAAGGAATTCTGTCTATACAAGCTTATATTTCATTACAAGTTTGTACTTAGATGCACTGATTTGGATCCTATGAACCTATAAATCACATACATTTAGATTTTGTTACTATGCAATTAAGATCTGCATTTAATGTCCACTAGTTTAACATCACCTGTTTCTTAACTACAGTTCAATCTCTAAATACATGTTAACATACCTTTCCAACTGAACAGTTAAACCAATACTTTCAAAATATTTTTAAACAAAAAATAGTTTCTTACTTTATGTTGGACTTCTTCTAAACCCACATTCCACTTCTTGAGCCATATGTAAAGATCGGTACTAACATTGCAGCATTAAAATTTTTAAATAAAGATTGTCTTATCACTGAAAAATATAAACTTCAGCCTACGTTTTCTTGTTGAAGTATCATGAATGTAATTCCATTAAGAGAGGTTATGCAAGCTCGTCCACAGGACAATTGATCTGTTTTTGCTATTCAAGCCCATCTTCAGTCATTCTCCTGTGTTTATTCCTGCAGTTTTCCATTTTGTCTTGCTCTACAAATTAACTCTTTCCAGGTGTAGCGCACATAGCTCATTTCCCATTGCCTGAGATCTCAGGGGTGAATTAATTAGGCACTCACCAAAGCTTCAAGGAATGGCTGTTACATTTCCATCACTTGGACAATTAATACAGAGGAGTGATTTCTAATATGCCCTGCAGTAACAGTTCAGTATGTGGGTTATCTTTCATTTGGAAAGTTCTTTTTTTCCTTCAAATGCTACTCATTTCCATGCTGTTGAGCCAGGAAAGATTTGCTAAAATCTCAGCCTAAGCACAACCCCCATCTCTTAGCAACTTGCTAAGTTCTGCCTCCTACGAGGCATTTCAACCTTTAGCAGAATTAGGACATTTGCCTTTTCAGAGCATAGATGAGAAGCTGAATTCCTCATCATTCATATGTATATCTGGACTGTACCAAACAAAATTTCAAAATTTAAACAGTTTTGTAATACATGTGTACACTGAAAAATAAAATAGCATTCAATTAGGGATGGATTTATGAGGGGAGGAGCAGAGGAATCATTTCCAGTGTTTAGTGTGAAATGTACTCCAATTTGCATGATGGAGAAACAGCACACAACCATTCCTACCCCTGCCTCGCTCAGCTCCTCAGGGTGGCAATATAGATGCAAAAGTAATCTTTATTTAAGGTACAGTAATAATGAAAATCTGAAAGTGCCTAATCAGTTCTGAGTTTCTGATTTATTAAAATATTAAACCTAATGAAAGAGGAGCACATAAGGCATATTGCCAATAGATTTGCAGCTAACAAGCAGCAGGAAAGGTGGTGTGTATTTTTTGAGTTGCTCTTGCCTTCCTCTATGTCTTCTTATCTTAGCAATCTAAATATTGTAGGTATAATCTTTAGGGAAATCTGTGACAGTCAAAATTATAATTTATAGAAGACTTTACAAACAAGAAATTCTAAGTGGTAATAAGAACTTTAATGTAAGTTGCTGATTTTGTTATCATTTTGGAATGACACATGGCTTGACAGTAAGTCTATGCATTTATTCGTGACTGTAATTAAAGTTTCCAAAAGGGGGGACTTGCTGGCTGCTGGGCAGGCTCAGGAAACAAGGAATGTAGTGCTTGGCTTATAAGGATAAGCTGATTTCCATGCCTCTGTAAAAAAGCCCTGTTAAACTAGTTTCAAGGCAAAGCTGTAAACCCAAAACATTAGGTAGAAAGAATGCTTTGTAAAGACCTGCTGTAAATGCACGTAACTTATATTTATTTATTCAATGAGAAAAGCCATATAAAAAACTAACAAGACTAATAGTCAGTTTCTCCATTCAAACACACTTCTTTCCATTACCGCTTCTGTTGGTAACCTCTTTATGTGGAGTTAGTAACTACACTTCTGTCCTGAGAGCTGTATTGGTTCTAAAGGAATTGCAGCTTGTGTCTTCAGTACTTTTTTGAGATAGAGGAAATAGGAACTTTGGTGTAGGTGCAGAATGCAGGTAGTCCACCAGCTAGCTAGATCCTACCTGCAGGCCACATTTCAAAACCCTTCAAAACCACTAAAAAATAATGAAGAAGACAGGTTTATATGTCATCTTTTGTCAGATTTTTGGTCTTTTTTTTTCTTTTGGGGTTTTTTTGGTCTTTTAGATGACTCAAATCACCTTCTATCAAAGGTACACAGAAACAATGTGTGTGTACACAAATACATATTTGAACCTGAACCTTCCATGCGGATGGGGAGTGAATAAAGGGTACTTCTGAACTGAAATTTTGTGTTTATTTTATTAGAAGGAAGCTCAATAACATTTTGTTTTCATCTGGGTATGAAACAGGAAACACTGAAACTGGAAACCTTTGTGGTAGAAGCAGAAGCAAGCATTTCTCAATGAGTTCTCTATATATCACTTTTACATCTCCAGATGCCTTTGTCTGCTCATACAGTGCTCTGTACAGGGACACCTAGCTGAATTTTAATGGCCCTTAAATCAGCAATGTCTTGGAGGGCAGATTAGATGAACTAATAGACTTTTTTGCTCATAAATGTCAGCAAAATATTCTAAACTTCCTCTTTTTCTGCTGTGTTAAACTGTATCATGTCTTAGAATAACACAATACAGCATGAAAGATTACTCTTTGACCAGGTATCATTCAGCTTCTATCAAGCTGGTATGCTATCTCCCTCCCTTTCAGCTCCAGATACATGTCACATTCTGTCTGTCCTCTGCCAGAGCCTCTGGCATAGGAATCTTTTTTAATCTCTGTTATCTCTGTTACCTTTTTGCTTCCCCCACTCACTTCCAACCTCCCAATTTCTCTGAAGTTATAGTCATCCATCAGTTTCAATTCAATCCAGCCTTCATTTACTATCTTCTTTTGTTTTTGTCTTTTAATATGTCACTGTGTGGTTTGGCTCCTGCCACAATACCCCTTGTCTTTCAGCAGCTGTCTCTTCCTCCTGACTTTGGCAGCCCCTCCACACATCACCTGCCTTTCTGCTCTGGCTCCCTCTGCTTTACACCTCCCCTCAGATCTCCAAGGTGCTCTCTGCCATTTCCACTCCACTTGAAACAGCCCTTATCAAAGTCAGCTGTGACCTCTTCTCTCTCTCTAGACCTCCTTTCTACTCTCATCCATCTCAGTCAATTGGCTACATTCAGCAAAACCTATTTTTGCTGCCTTAATCCTGTGAGCACTTCAGTTTCCGAGCTCCACTCTAAATGCCCTTCAACTGTATTTTACAATTGTCTTCTCCTCCCCTGTCCTGCATTTAACATGGAAGCCCCATGGGGCTTCACTTACTTTCATTTTATTTCTCTTTCCCTTCCAGATATTATTCCTGATCTTGGATGATGTAATCAAAAAAACTCAATCTTTCTTATACTTGAGTTCATGTCAGTATAAACATGTATATACATGTTTATGTAACAACTACAACACATTGCTCCAATTCCATGTTGAAAAGTGAGATCTCCCTCTCTTTCTCTGTGTTCATTTACACTCATCATCTTCAGATGTGGCTTCCGATATTCAGAATTGATTTCTGGCCCTTGTTACCCCCTCTCTAGTTCTTCAACAGGACCTTCAGTTCTTCAGGTGAGTTCTCTATCTTCTTTTCTGATGTTCCTAACAAAACCATCTGCGTATCCCAGCATAACAACCTTTTGCATAAATTGCCACTATGTTCTTTCACCTTGCACCTTCATCTAGGATACTGCTATAAAATTTCTGTAGTTGCTGATTTCCATTTTGTCTGCTCCCTCCATTCTCCTACTTTATATTTCATATTCTCTTTAGGCCTTCAGAGTACCATTCCACTTGCTGATTCCAGTTCACCATCTCTTAAGCTATGTATAAAGTAACAAAACTGATTGTTCTCAGTATGCCCTTTTTTTTGTGAATCTTGACCTCTTTGAAATTGTTAGTATGGCTGCACATTCATATCCCTCTAATGTGTTTCCAGTACACATCAGGGTTCTCAAGAAAGAGTGGGAGAGTGGGAGACATGAGGACTGATTTAAGCCTTTGCAACTTATTTCCCTTTGCCAGCAGTGAGCTCTGTGCTGTAGTGGCCAAATAAGTACATGGTTAGTGCCTGTACACATTTGATTTTCCTAGGACAGCACAATTTTTCCTCTGCCTTGTATGAAACAAAGCATATTGGCAGATCTTGGCAAATAAGACAATGAAATGCAAAACACATTTAATTGATTTTTTTTTTTGTAATACAATCACGAGCTCCAGGTTGGTTTTTTTTTCAAAGCATTCATTGTCAAAGAAAAGGTTGATTGTGATTTTTTTTTTCCTATTCATGACAACACCAGGCTGCTTGATTATTCCCTCATTTAACAGAAGAAACAGAAGGGTGTATTTCACATTGTGCTGGGTAAAAGAGCAGCAGACAGAGACAAAGCTTCTCAAGGGGGGCATGTTTCAGGCAACAGTGAGGTAGTACTTCATCTGTACTGATCAGAGTAACATCAAGGGAAAGGAAACGCTGCAATGTCAGTCATAGTGAATATAGCTGAGTATGCAAATCAGTAAAATTCTCTTCCTAGTCACATCAGATGTATGCCACTCCTATTATTATTATTTCTTTTTTTTTTTTCAGATTTCTTGGGTATATTATCAAACACAGCATAGTGGTCGCCATGGGAACTTTATTAAAGTTGCATCTAGTTTTCCAGGCAATGTTAGGAATTTCCAATCCCAAAGGATGATGTTCAAGGTATTTTGTACATTTTTTAGTCCACATTTCAGTGTTCATAGAATCATAGAATGGTTTGGGTTGGAAGGGACCTTAAAGACTATCTAGTTCCAACCCCCTGCCACAGGCAGGGACACCTTCCACTATACTGGGTTGCTCCAAGCCCCATCCAACCTGGCCTTGAACACTGCCAGGGATGGAGCAGCCACAACTTCTCTGGGCAACTTTTTTCAGTGCCTTACCACTGTCACAGTATAGAACTTTTTTATATCTTATGTAAATCTACCCTCTGACAGTTTAAAACCATTCTCCCTTATTCTGTCACAACAAGCCTCTGTAGAAAGTCCCTCTCCAGATTTCTTGAAGGCCACATTTGGGTACTGGCAGCCTGCTAGAAGGTTTTGTTGGAGCCTGTCTTAATAGGAAAGGAGCTCCAGCCCTCTGATCCTATTTGTGGACCTCCTTTGGGGTTCTTCCAACAGTTCTGTGTCCTTATTTTGAGGGCCTTGAAGCTGCCCTGGCCCTGAGCAAAGTAGATTAGGGAGAATCATCTCCCTTGAGGTCTGGTCATTATTCTTTTGATGCAGCCCAGGATATGGGTGGCTTTCTAGGCTGCAAGCACATACTGCTGGGTCCAGTTAAGCTTCTCATCAACCAACACTCCAAGTCCTCCTCAGGGCTGCTCTCAGTCCATTCTCTACTCAGCCCATGTTTGTGCTTGGGATTGCCCTGACCCAGCTGTAGAGCCTTGCACTTGGCCTTGTTGAACTTCATGAGGATCCCATGGGCCCACCTCTTCCCTTGTCCACCAACTTTGTAATCCTGCCATAAAAGGCCACCAAATATTTTAGGCACAATTTACCCTTAGAGAAGCCATGTTGGCTGCTACCAATCACTTCCTTATTTCCCAAGCGTGCTGTCAACATGCATACTGTAGCATCATTGACAAGGGTTATTTTTGCAATACCTTTAAATTTTTCACTAAATTTTCTCCATAATCATGTTAATACAGGTTTTTAGAAAAGCTGTAATACAACCAGAATACAACATACTTTACCAGTTCTATTCCCCTGATAATTTGTTCCATTTAATTTTTTTTTAATTTGCATTCTCTTTCCTGAAGCACCTCTTACAAGTGTAAAATGCTTTACACCTCTAAAATTTGTAGGAAGCCAGTGGTGAGATTGGTGTTTTTTTCTTTTCACAACTGAATTCTGCAGTCCAGAACAAAACATGATTTACTTTTCCCACTAAGATTAGTGTACGTCATTGCATGAACTGGCAAGCTTGTCTTGCCCAGGTAATCCCTGTACATTTAGATTACTTCATGACAAGGATGTTGAGAAGGGGGAAGTTGTGTGTGGGAAAGCAGGGAAAGGAGGAAATACACACAGAGGTTCCACCCTTGCTCACTCCTGGCTCAGAAAGGTTGCATAGCAGATATTATCCAGAATGCCAGAGTTGTGGGATATAAGAAGCCAGGCTCTCCTCTCACTTGTCACATTCTGGCCACATACATGTTGCCTGGAGATAGAATTTCCCCCACAATTTTGACTCTGATGTAAGAATGCAATATCTTCTAGGGTAATTTAGTTTCAGCTCTTTCACAGGTGTGCTTATGCTATGAATTCAGGGAGGACAGAAGCTTTTTAAAAAATAAATAAAAAAGAGGTGATCCATCTTCATTCTTACCATCCACTATTGAAACAGGAGCACAAATGAAGGGGCGCCTATCTCATTTTGCAGGTATATTGTTGGTGAAAGAAATCAGCTCTCGGTACCTGCTTTTATTTCTGATTTCCTGACTCACGCAAAACCAATGATTCTCATTTTAGCCTGTCACAGATTAAGCCATTATTTCCAGAATACATAATAGCAATTAAAGTTTGCTTTGTACTTTTTAGAATTATTGTGCCAGATATTGTTGCCTGACAGTGTTACAAAAATCAGGCGTTTAACTGTCATCATTGCTGTAACCTTGGAAATGTTCTTTGATGCTTTTTCTAGCTTTGAGAGACAAAACTATAAAAAGAAAATGCCTATGTGCCAATCCATACCAGCATCAGCAAGAAGCAGGAACAAATTAATTTGGGAAAACTTTGTGACCTCTTTTTGCCTTCAGGGAAAGGACTTTTTCCTTAAAGTAGCAGAAACCTCCCTGAAACTCATTCTGACTCCATCTGTTTTCCTGTGACAGTCCCAGCTCTTAGAAAACACATAGATACTGTTTTATATCTCACGAAGGAATGTGCCAGGCCAAGTTTTCATTACTTGATCTTACAAGTAAAGCATATCATCTAGAGCTGCCAAGAATGGATCTGAGCTTGGGTGTTCTGTAGCATTGGAGGGAACAGAAAAAATGAAAAACCAAAGTGTCCACTGTGACACTTTGGTAGGATGTAGGAAAATGAAAGAGAAAAAAATCAAGTAGGATGTAGGAAAATTAAAGAGAAAAAAATCAAGTGCTGTGGAGGAAATAGTTTTAATGAAAATAATTAGAAGGAAAAATATAACCATAGCAAGTGAAGTGAATACCGGACACAAGTAGCTGCAGGCTAAGTAACACTCACAGAAGCAGGCTTCAGCAGAAAGGGATGGAAACATCCATTTGCTATGGATGGGCACAAATGTACAACTCTGAATGCTGCATAGTAGAAGGAGAGATTGCTACAATCAATCAATACTCCTTTAAACAAAATAGCAGTATGCTGTCAAGGAAGCTCACTTAATCTAAGTGACCCTGGAAGGAGCCTGGCCCCTTGTGATGAATCACAGAATAAGAGGTTGGGAAGTCCAACCCCACTGCTCAGGGCCAGGGCAGCTAGAGTTGGAAACTCTACAACCTCTGTGGGCAATCTGCTTCTGTGTAACAACTACCATCACAATAAAAATGATTTTCCATATGTTTAAATGAATTTCCTGTATTTCTGGTTATGCCCATTGCCTTATGTGCTTTCTCCAGCAGAGAAAAGTCTGGGAGGTCTTTACCTCCCAAATTAGGTACACATCAGTGAGATCCCTCTGGAGCCTTCTTTTCTCCAAGCTGAAAAGTCTCTCTCAGCCTTTCTTCATATGACAGATGCTGCAGTCATGCTCATGCCCCTGTGCTGGACTCTTTCCGGTATGTGTCTCTTGTACTGGGGATCTCAGCACTGGACCAGGCACTCCAGATGTTTCTTACCAGTGCTGAGTAGAGGTGCAGTATCACCTCCTTCAATTTGCTTTCAGTGTCATGCTGTACTAAATACTATGGTGTCATTGCCATAGTTCTCTTATAATTAGATGGAAATCTAAATGCTAAGAAGTTCTTTCTCCTCCTTTCCTTTGCAATGACACTGACAAATTCAGAGCACTCAGTAAAAGTTTGTTTTTCTGAAATTTCAAATGGATATTTTTTTTGACATTGCAGGACATTTATTTCTAGAGAGCCAGTCATCACTTAGAACTATTTAAGTTTGTATTGTCAAATTAATAAGAATAAATTCAGGTGAGGATTATTGACACAAATAATCAAGCATTGCCTGTAACGAGATGAGAAACATTTTAGATCTATTGGCCAGTGCCCTGTGATGTCTGTAGTATTGATGAAACATCCATTTTCTGAGCATCAAATAATCAGGAGCTCTTCCCACGATCAAGATAACTAAAAATATAACCTCTGATCTTCATGTTAGTGAGGATTAAGGGTTAGTTTCCCAGCAAAGGACAGGAGGCTAAGAGCTCTGGCAACAGCAAGACAAGCAGGACAGTGCCCTCCATAGCATGGAGTCCATTCTCACCTTGCCTGAAGATGGAGAGCAAAGTGGGGCTGGAATATCCCAGAGATAGCCAGACAAACCAGCAGTGACAAAGCAGGTCTGAGGTCCAGCCAGCCAGGCAAGACAGGCCAGGCACAAGGCTGGGCCATGGCATGCTGGCAAGGAGTTCAGACAAGGACCACACCTGGCATAAACACAGCTCCTGGTTTGAGGACAGAATGTACTCAGAAGGAGGGCGAGAGTGCTTCTTCTCGTGCCTCCTTCTCCCAGCAGAGTTGCTTTCAGGGCAGCCAGCTCCAAGGTGGCACATCTGCACCAGATCAGAGCAGATCCTGAGCACAGGCAGCCCAAGCCCTGGTATGAGCAGGGGAGGACCTGCAGAAGAGAATTATGCACAAACACGTTATAGGATAATTACAATCAGCTGATGCACTCAGAGCCTTGATAGTTTATATTATTTACCACACCAACCAATATTTAATGGCACTCTGGTCTATTCTTAAACACAGCACTTTGGGTTAAATTTCACCCTGTGTCTGTAGTTTGAGACAGAGGCAACGTCATAATGTAAATTCCCCATTTAAACATACTCAGCAGAGTTACCTTCTGTGAGCTGTTCCTTACACAAAGCTCTTGTTAATACCAGTGGAATTTTAATTTGAGATCCTACAGCAGCAGTAGGTACTATGCGCTGAAGCGTTTCATTCGTGCTGGTGAACCCTTCTATTTAGTAAAACACTTACACCCCTTGTATTGATTCAAGTTATCCATCTACCTGCTACATTTCTTCGTCTCTAATAAGAGTCTGATTTAGAGTTGATTTCTTTTCTGTAGCAAACGTGTACAGCTTATTACAGGTTTAAATATGATATTTAGCCCTAACAGCAGAGCTGGCATTTGATTCTCATGCAACCACATCCTTTTCCACCATTTTCAAAGACTGCCAAGTGTAAGTCTTATTCATTCTTTGTAACTTGGGAAGTTTATTCATATTTTAAATTGCAGTCCTACTTTGCTGATACACAGAAATACAAAAAGTTTATGTTTGTCTATCATTTTAAGTTTGGCTTATACTGGAAATATGTTTTTCTCTTTTAATTTACTCTTAAGGTAGGATAACATTCTAGAGTAGATGTGGGATTCTTTTGTACGAACTTGTGTTTTTAAGGCTTGATGGATGCCTTATAAGGGATTTTGATTAGTGAAGAACATTTAGTTTTCATATAGGTTTTGTATTTGAATTGGAATTGCTCTTTCTTTGTTGATCTTGGTAGAGAGTAGTGCAGCCACCAAGAGCTGTTCCTCATAATGCACTGGTCACTTGCGTTTATGGCATATGTATCTCAGTAAGCATTATTAAAGATCACTAGAGAAACAGGTAACATATTTATGTAATCAGAAAGGAAGATAAATAATATTTTGAGAAGACGTCTGGCAAAGCCCAGCACCTGCAGTACTTAAAAGCAGTGACAACATATTTAAAATGTTACTCTGAGGAAGCACCTCCTTTTAACCTGCAAAGAGTTAACATTGCAGTAGAAAGACGATAAGCTAACAATGAGCATAAACTCTTTCTAATGTGTCTCTATTTGTCTTTTCTGACTCTTGTGCTTCCAGGTTAATACTAAATTTTACTGAATATTAATTTGTGGAATATTGTTTTAAAATTCATGGAAAATCGTCACTACAGTAAGACATATATTTGCTGACAACAAGATGTACACTACCTATAATGTCTATCTTTCTTACAGGAATCCATTTTGAAGTACAATCCTACACATGCTAAAAATAACGACACATAATAAGATAAACCACAATTCTTTCTGGTTTTCATCTGTTTTGCTACTATTTTAGATTAAATTTAATCTTATTTAATGCATGTGGTGCATAAATTAAAGAAGTTCAGTATGAGATAAATCTTTTTAAAGGGACAGGGAAACATTTTTGCAGTAAATACTGGTGAATGTAAGTAAATATTCTATTAATTTGAAGATGTAAGCTATGCCATAATGGGACTGAACCTGAATATTTGCTTTCTTATCTTTCATTTGCATTGTCTCAAAAGATCAAAATACTGAAGGTGCGGTTCATTTCAAGATCAAGAGATCTGAGTGAGGAGATCTGAACATAGGTTTATTCATGGGAAATGGTTCCTGAAGCTCCCACTGCAGTCAGTGGAGATCTGGGACTCCAAATATAGGTGCCACCCAAAGGTGGCTCTGTGGTGACATCTGAAAGAGTCTCATGGGTCCCTGACACCATGGATGGGCATATCCTGTCCCCACGCAGATGACACCCAGCAGCTGAGTGTGGGCGACAATGCTGAGCCCCTTGTCGCCACAGCCTGTAGTGGGAGTATAGACACATAACTCACATATGGGCACCTCCATCTAGATATTTTAATCCAAAACCAAATCACATCCAGAAAGCCAGAGAAAAGCTGCTTGCATAAATTTTCACAATGAAGTATATGTATATTTTCTGCCTGTTAAATATTGTGTATCATGACACATACAGGCATGACATTTGTGCAAACTCCAGAAGTTAAACAGTGCAATTTCAGATGAAACTAATTCTGTGCCATGTGATGGAATATTGTTTTGAGTGTGGTATAAATGCATTTCCAGTGTCAGATAAAATTGAAAATCTGTGACTACTGCAGAGCAGCCAAATTTAAGCCCGATGTGCTCCGTGACACATGCTTGTGCAAATTCCATCATAATCATGCAAAGTAATTTTTCAAAACTGTTTGCATGTGTAAAATAGTTCATAACTGCCTATAATAACATCTCCCAGTGTTAGTGGTCTCAGCAATCACACGCATGTCAACTTGCCAAGCACCTCTTCTGCTCAAGGCCTAAAAGCCTGTATTTTTCCACCTACACTGAACATTTACAAGACACTGTATTAAACTTTACCAGCCTATGAGGATGCTTATATAAGAAATTCTTGAAAATATTTATAGGAGAGAAAATGCGTTTGGTGTAAGTACATAAATCATCTCCGTATCAAGGATAGATGTGTGCAAATCATACTCAAAAACCATCATGGACACCACAAATGGCACAGTTTGAGGAGCTTTATTGCATTCTGTGGAACCTTCAGCATCTCTAAGAATTCTGCACTGTAGGAATCCATATACTGATTTCTCAATATACTTTAAGGTTTTTAAAGTTCAGGAATGTTTAACCACATGCATCCACCTCCAGAATCTGAGCAGATGGCACGCAGCTAAACCTACATAGAGGAATCTCTGCTTACAGTCCAAAGTTTAGAAGGGTTTCTAGGTTCAGAAATGCCTTACATATCGGTATTGACCATTACTTTTCAGGTCTGTTAACATACACACATTTTGATTAGTTTGTGTTGTCACTAAGGTTTTGTTTTCATTATGCTCATATAACAGCATAATTGCATGAAATATACATATGTATAATTCAAAGGTGTATACATACTTCTATAGTTAATAGAGCAATGTAGTAACAGCACAGATTGCTCCAATGGTTTTTTGGAGAAGATAAGCTGAGTTCTTTATGGTCATCTACAAATTCTGCAACTGAACTGCTATTCATTCAGCCTTCTCTGTCCAAACAAAGACTGCATAGTTGCTACTTTCTTCTCAGCAAGGCCTGGCATGGCAACAAATTTGTCAGTACTTTTCAACTGCACTAGCAAATCATATATAAATCTTTATTCTTCTCTGAGAATCTCAGCTGGCTGAAAATCCCTATTCACAGAAACAAACACATCATCCTATCTAAAGTAGAATGAAAATTACCTGGGTTTTAAGCTATCTACCTTTTAGATTTATTTAATTAACTACACAATTTTCTAGTGTTTTACTGCTACACACTTTCCAGAATATTGCATTCTCATGGGATGTGCAATAATATCAGCTCTGACAGTCAAACTGATACTGAGTTTTCACCTTCTCACACTTGGCTTGTGATTTAACTCAGATGACTTCTTCCTTTTTGATTTACCATATAATTTTGATAATGAGGAAAAAGGAAAGGCAGAGATTGAAATTTTTGACTGAGTAAAAGAGCAGCAAATTGCGTTTTATGGTTTTTGATATGTTCTAAGTCAGGTCCCTTTTAATTGCCTTGGCAAAAGCATGACTGACTTGTATTCTGTAGCTGGCTAGACACCTTCAGACAGGAAACTATTTTGCTGGTAATTAGCAGTTCTGATAGCCTGCTAGATGAGGAAATTGCGGCAAGAGGGTTATACCTCAAATGGAAAGATAGCGACTTTCTGTAGTTCAGTGTGTCAATAGCTTGCTGTCACTGATTTCTGTGATACATAGCAGTGATAGTAAATCTGCCAAGGTGAGCTTTGTAAAACTTCTCTCAGCGCTGTCCCAGGGGTGATGGTCAAACTCATCACCATGGAGACTGACACCAAAAAAACCCTGCAGTTTGACACAAACGAATAAATCTGTGACCAAACCTATGGTGCTCTCTCTTAAGTTACGATCTTTTGAAGCATTATCATCAGGTTGCGGAACTACTGTGCTTGCTCTGTGAGTCTGCTTTCCTAAACTGAAATTGAATGTCTTAGCATCCAAGCAAGCATGACTCAGTGGCACTAGCAGTCAAAATACAGGCTAAGTGACCTTTGTGCATCGACTTGAGGATTTGTATCCTCACTAAACACAGAGCTTATTGCTTTGTTTGCTTTTCAGGAATCCTACTATGATTCATTCCTAATAAACAAAAGACAGATTTACTGGCACTATTTGTGAGACTAAAGATCATCTTCTTCTCAATGTGGCTCCTATTGTTCTGTCAAAAATGCAAGACACATTTCAAACCCTTGTTTTTCTTCTCTGCTTTCACTTCCTACTTTCTGTGGTAGGGAATGAAATTCTAGTTTCACTCAGATCCAACTGTGCTGGCATTCAAAGGCCATTCATGTCCTATGGAGGATGCCCTTTTTAAAGAAAAAGTAATTCAGAACTTGAAGAATGAGAATAGAGATACTGCTGGCATGTTAAAGTTCCTGTCTGTGGTTCAAAAGCTGGAGGAAAACTGTCTTTACAACTGCAGTGTGAAATGCCTGACACTGATATGTGATATATTCACCTGAGAACAAAGAAGTAAATAAACAGTCCTAGTTCCTTAGATCTTCATTCTGCCTTCTTGCCCTGAACTTCAAGGCAGCCCACACAGATAAATAAAAACCAGTCCTAGTTACCAGCTCTCCATTTGCTTTTCTCGACCTGATTTTTGAAGCTGGGTTTGGGGAAGAGAGGGAGGTTGCACTTTTCTTGGAGTGCCTGAGGAGACTGTGGGCTGAGGGCATGCAGCGTGTATTATGTTCTTTGCTTTTCAAGATGAGATTCCATCTTCACGGCTACATTCAACATGGGTCTGAATCATATCTATTTGATTACAAAGTCACCTTAAAAGCATTAGTACTGAACTGAAGACCTCTGTGAGCCTGAAATATTCCAGACTGCCAATGAAAGTCCCAATTTCATTACTGAATACCTGCATCTGGCTGTAGCAATGCAATTTCTGTACCTAAGTTTTATCATTTGCACAGTTCTGGAAAGCCATTATATTCTCAGACTATTAATCCAGCTAACTAGACAAGGTGAGTGTTTTTTTTAAATTAGTGGAATTTGCCAAGACAGTTGATATTCCCTTATCCAATTATTTGTTCTGAATAGCTCACGGAACTCCATTCTGATATGAACCATCTAATTTTAAAAAGTATTTTAAAAGTGGAAGAAGCAACCTAATGTATTAGAAGAATTTAGTTCAGGCCTCAAGAAAGAACTTCCAGATAATTAATAGAAAAGAAAAGCATTTCTGTCTTCCCATAGTGCAAAAACCCCATATTATTTCATTTTATATGTGCTGGAATAAATAAATGCTTAAGATGTGGACATGTTTCTGCTCCATTTTATCATATATCAGATTGTTTCTGTGTTTCCTGATCATATTTAGTAATAATGAAAATAAAAATTTTATTCAAGGAATTAGTAGGGTTTTTAACAGGATAATAAATTTATCCCTTAAAATGCATTTTGCATTTATTTATATAAACTGAAATTTACAAATTTATAAATGTAATGATTTCTAAATGCACATTATATACATCAAACATGTATACCTAGAAAAAAAAAGGAAATCAGTCAGAAACTAGTACAACTTTAGAAATGTTAAATAGTTCAACAGTTAAAGCTGAATTTAATTCAGTCTGCAGACATAGTGTTCTTTTTTCCATTTACAAAAGAGCAAAATATTTTCACTTTACCCCATTCTGAAATTAAATTTCTCTCTCTACAGCATTTCCATACTATTAAGAATGGAACTAGGCCTGTTCTGTTGTGATGAATGTAAGAAAACTTGACACATTTTGTCTGCATAAAATAAAATATATCCTCCAGAAAACAAACAAACAAACAAAACTTTTCTAATCTTCTATTAGGAATAAGAAAACCAAGGCTGGGATAATTTTATTTTTTTTGCAAAAGTCAGAAACCAGAGGAAAAATAAATCAGTCTTATTCTCCTTGATATCTTACTGGACCCCTAGTCTTTCTGTATATATCTTGCATCTTCAGGTGAAATATATTTTTACTTTTATTGCATAAATAAATCCTTCTTTAAGAAAAAGCCTATGATGAATTTTTATAATTCTCTGACTTTCTTGAATTCCTGTCTATGTGAACATTCTTCAAGACAATACTTTCACTCTGAGGTTGGTCAAACACTGGAACAGGCTGCCCAGTTTGGTTCTGGAGACTCCAGCTGTGAAGATGTTTGAAATCTAAACAGTCCTGGGCAGCCTGCTCTAGCTGACCCAGCTCTGAGCAGGGGGATTAGACTAAGACCAACTTCAGATGATCTGAGAGCCTCAGCCACTGTCTGATTCTATAATATCCAAATTTCCTCTTACAGTGGACAAATGTCCAATGAATGAAGGAATGCATGTCTGGACTTTTGGCAGAAATAGTGTCTGTGTGGCTACATATAAACCTGTCCACCTGAAAAGTAATTGTAAGCCAAAAAGACGGTCTCATAATAGCTCAAGGCACAAGTAGGACAACTGATGGTTATCTGCCATACTATGGGAAATCTGAACTGCGGTACTATTTGTAGAATATAAGATTGGAAATATGAAAACAACAATGTCCTTTTTAATGTCTCTCTAGTTTTGGACACTATTCTTACTTAAGAATCTCATTTTCTTTTTTTTCTAGATTCAAATGTTTAACATTCTCTGTCAAACTAATTATTGCGTATAGAGATCTGACTATTGTCCCAAACTCTTGAATCTATATCTGTCCCAGGAATTAAAATTGGCCCATTTCCTGAACCTAAGGGAAAGTGCCATGGCACGGCTTACATTCTTGGGCTCATTCTCTCTCTTACCCTTCCCATGGCAGCATAGATCTGAAACTTCAGATCACCCCTCCTTTTTCTCTACCATGTATAGCCAGTTAACAAAAGGTGCAAAGAGCTACCATTCCTTCCCCTGTGGCCTGAGATGAAGTGTTTGGTGTGGCACAACACAAAGGACACCACGACACTCACATGATGCCCAAAGGCAGTGTGTGCCTTCTGTAAGCAGCTAGGGCTGTGTTTCTCATCTCTCCAATGGGCCAGGAGAATCAGGAGGCAGTAAGAGGACTCTAGACAATTCACTGCAACAGTCCGGTCTGTTTGTTTGGCAGATTTCTTTCTGTAGGTAAAAGCTGTTGATGATTCATTAGAACATCCTCCTGAGAAGTAAAGTTCCCTGGGCTGCTTCAACATGACTATTCTCTCAAGGAGTAGTGGTTCAGGCTCCATATTGGAGCTACTAACTAAGTAATAAAAGAGACATAGACTAAAAAACCCAGTGGAAATGCTGCTCAGACAAAATATAGATTGTAATCAATGTAGGTTATTTGGAAGAAAAAATAGCTGTAAATATTTTCCTTTCCTTTTTCATGCATATTTGAAAACCAGTATCTTTCAGCTAAGTGTGACACCATGATTCAGTAAAAAGGAAATAAAATTAAAATTTCCCCAAACTTGAGAGTGCTACTGTATGCAGCTATATAGACAATAATTTACTGCTGACTTTTGAGGTAATCTAGCTGTAAAAGAATCTGTTTCAAACTACATAACAACATTAGAAAGTAATGCCAGCACAATGAGGTTTTGTAAGCCGTATAATTCATCATCCTTTCAAACAAACCAGCTAGCATTCATCCTAGAAAAGGACAATTTTTGTTAAAGAAATAAATTCCTATTTCACAATCCATGTTCACTTAGACAAATAGCTGCCTTGGGAAATGCAGACCGCTGGTTATTAGCAGAATGGTCTGACTCTTGCTACTATCATCTCTGGCTGAATCCGTACAAGTAAACGGACCAGGCCATGGATCAAGAATGGGGCTGTGATTGTCCACAGCTGTTTGTACACTCACTGGCAAGGCTTTCGTCCTGGCAAGTGCTGCCAGGACAATGCCTGAGCACACCTTAGGAGACAGCCTCAAATAGGGTTGCTCCTAAGCAGTAGTATGGATGATACTCTTTTTAGAACAGGAGGCAAGTTTAATCAAATGAGCATGGTCTCATCTGTGCCATGTACATCACAGCCAGAAGATGGTCCCCTTACCAGATTTCGATAATAGTGGGGACATATGCTGTATATAACACATGTTGCTTTTCTTACACATTGTGACAGCACAAATTAAGAGGGCTTTTTGTTATTTGCTTTAAGCGATTCACCTTTCCTTTCATAGAATATTAATGCAAGATCATTCTTCATATTCTCAAGTGCTGATTGAAATTTCACGTTCACTGATGAATTCCATATCTTGTCAAGTACTAGGAGGAATATTGCAGCATATTTCTCAGTTTAAAAAAATTCTTTCATGTGATCTGCTCTAGCACATCTTGTTAATGTACAGAAAAAAGCATTTCATTGTAACAGAAGGAAGAAAAATGTACCTCAAAGAGACTTTTGAAATGACTGTCAAACAGTGAAGCTGCATGTTCACACAAAAAGCTGCTGTTAACCTGGAAAAAGAAGTCCCGCTGGGGCTACTTAATTGTGTAAGGCAGTCAGAAGGATTTTACCACACTATCTCAAAGTACAACTGAGTATAAAGGAATGTGACTCACCCACATATCTCCTACAAAAGATATCACAACAAAAATATGCACTAAGAAATACTGACTTGGAGGCTTTTATAAGAAGTCATCACTCAGTGAGAATCTGACCCACTCACTTTGCCTACAAAGTAACATTTTTTCTTCCTAATTTCTGAATAAAGGGAGGGAGGAAGTAAAATTATGTATCCATAGTCAAAACATTACACAAATTGGAAGCATTAGATTTTAGCTATCCCTGGATCCAGACAGAATTAAAAAGCAGTTTCCTTAAGATGTTTCTGTGTTTCTGAATAAGGGTTAAATTCAGTATTTACAATATGAGATCTTTATATGGTAGAGGTTGGTCACTCCAATGTAAAGATTTACCCACAGGCTTTTATATTAGAAATGTAGAGTATCCTGTTACTGTCGGTTTTCACCATAGACATAAACCTTTTTTACCACATTAAATGCCAGCTATAAATGTAGTGTGAAAGTTTTTATTTTGTTTTTACATTTTAAGAAAATTAAAGAAAGCATCATTTTGGGCTCACAACAAAATGTCGCTTTCTGAGAAGAAATGAGCCTCCTTCCTAGTATCTGATTTGAAAGTACACTGAAGCCAGTAGAGAGACTCCCTTGGACTTCGATTAACTTTAGATCAAACCTTAGATGAATCACAGTAGGACAGCTTTTAAATTCATTTTATAGGTATTTGCTAAGCAATGACCTTCTTCTGATTTTATCCCCCAAGCATGTTATTCTGTGTTCAGGCTGCCATTTACATCAATGGGAGTTCTGCACATAAATCTAGCACAAAGTGAGCATTCCCCCTGCTCTTTGTTGTATTCCACCAGACAAGGTTTCAACTCTTTGTCTCAAATCACAGGTCCCATTCTACAGCTCAGTACAGAGCCTATGTAGCTTTATACCCTGAGCTCATCCACACTTCCCTCTCATCCCACTAGACACTACCCATACTCATGAATGGACTTTGCAGGTGCGTCAAGGACCACCTTAGCATAATCCAAAAAGAGTGTCATCAGTCTGTCTTGCCATAACTTTCCTTTTGGAAGCTTCATGCTGAGGCAAGCTTAGTCTAACCCAGATTCTATGTGATTAACATCTGTCTGTAGGCTGGCTAGGTATTCAACTTAAGATTGTCATACTAGGTGGTCACTTAGTTGTCCTTTTATTGCAATGCTCTTAGCCAAATTTTATTTACACTACTTGTGCATGCAGAGCACTTCCTGTAATCCCAGGCAAAGACTGGAACCCCATCACACCAGATAGTGCAAAGCATACTTTAAAAAAAATACATTCTTGTCCTACCAGTTGACAAGGAGTAATGCAAAGGATGTGACACTCTCTCTTCCGCAGAACAAGTGATTAAAGCATAAAGACATAGGCAGAGGATATAAAGTGGCTTCTCCAGAGCTCGAAAGCAAGCATAAGATCTGCAAGCCCATTTGAAGGATCGAGCAGATGTAGGAAGAGCTAGTATCACTAAATATTTTACACATACAGAGCTTTTCTAATAACAAATTATCCTTTTCTTTGATACCAAAAGAAAGGCGCCTAGACATGCTGAAACCCTGATATGGCATTGACCTGGGTGGAAATCCTCATGTGCTCATGTCTAGAGGTGTTCAGCTTCTTATCTTCCTTTTCAGACCTACTCTCTCACCGTCCTCTGTTCTCAAGATGACTATACCTTCATTACATTTATCTATTTGAATTTTTCAAAGGAACAACCTTGTTTTCATAGCGCTGAAAGCAGCACGGATTATCATCCGAGAGTTTTGGGCAACTGAATAATCAAAAGTGTAGACTTCCAATTAGGTAAGCCTGAAAGTGAACAGAGTGTTATCTTCTGGTCTCTCTGTGTTGAATTAACAGCTACAGTTTCACAGGAAATAAATGCGTTTTTTTCTGCCTAAAATTAGTAGCTTCATTTCTGTTGCTCAAAAGATGGAGATTATGGTCTGAACGTGTATAAATTACAAGATGTTATATGACCAACATTTTAAGGGCTTTTTAATTTGCTTTCTTCAAAACAGTAGTCTAAATTAGAATGTCAGGAAAATTCAACATAAATTTAGAGGCCATGACAGGTTTATCATAATGGGCTTAAATTTTCTTTTTTTTTCTTTCTGCTGTTTCCAAACACCTTTTTTTTGTTGTTTATTTTTAATAGACTTTTTTTAGCCATAAAAATATTTTCACAGAATAATAGAATGGTTTCGGTTAGAAGGGATCTTTAAAATCATCTAGTTCCTAACCTCTTGCCACAAGGGACACCTTCCACTAGACCAGGCATTTTATTACTATATTCCTCTGTTTCTGCCTTCCTTTAGCTTTTTAAATTTAACCTTAGGAGATGAGCAAGTAAAATAAAAAGAGCATATATAAATTCACATATGTGTATGTCCATATAGATATACAGATGTATGTAACAATATTTTATATATTTATGAAACACATCAGAAAGGACAAGACTTTTTCTCTTTTGAAACCATTCTGCATGAGATAGTTTTAGTTTTTTATAAAAACTGAAAAATATCAAGAATCTAATAATATATTATTAGACGTAAAAAATTTTTATTTTTGATTTGAAAAATCATGGCAGTCAGGTGAAGTTCCCAATGACTGGAAAAAGGGAAATATAACCCCCATTTTCAAGAAGG
>JAOEHY010024107.1:0-27231 GCA_025447955.1 Psilopsiagon aurifrons
GCCGAAAGTCAAAACCACAGCACTGCACCAGCTACTGAGAAGGAGAAAAATGACTGCTACTGCTGAACCCATGACACCATCAAAGAAATAGAGTGGGTCCTGGATGCTTTCATTTTCCAGCATATCCCAGCTTTGCATAATTCAAAGATTAATGCGTTTAGAGGGCAATTAACCAAAACATCTTCCTCTTCAGTGAAGCATTTGGCCATAGATTAACTCTTAACTGAAATGTGGAAGCAACTAAGTTGAATGCACTTGTGCAAGTTTGCGTGCAGCAGCTGCTGACATCCTGTATTAGCACATACAGAAGCTAATAACTCCACATGTCTTTTAAGCTAAGTTCTGATGTTCAGATGAATTTTCCCCAGGGCAGTAATTTTCAGGATTTTGATACACTGCATCTTATAAATGTTGGAAATGACAAGCCTTTGAGTTTCCAATGACAAATACAGCATTTAGCTACAAAGGATTTTGTGTTATTTTTATCTATCCAGTAGATGGCTTCCAAGCATCAGAAAATGGATTTCAGTAAGCTCAGTTCTCATGACAATTCTTTGTCAGAGTTGCCCAGATAATGGTGGTGGATTGGCCCCAGCCAACAGCCAAGCACCCACACAGCTGCTTGATCACTCCTTCCCACTCCAGTGAGAGGCAGGGGAAGAAAATGGGATGAACAGGAGCAAGAAAGTTTTAGGCCAAGATAAAGACAAGGAAATCACGTACCATGCACTGTAATGGGCAAACCAGGCTCAGCTCAGGGAATTTAACTTGATTTATTGGCAATTAACATAAGTATTTAATTATGGATTTGGGTACTAGGAAACAAAAGATGACAAATGTTAAAACACTTGGGAGAAAAAAGCAGCCTTCCTTTCCTAGGCTCAGCTTCACTCCAGACTACCTCTGCCTTCTTATCACCACAGGTCACACTCAGTCCCTTCAGTGAGGCAATGAGCTGACGGGGTGAGAATGACAGTTGGAATGTAGTGATTTCTCTCTGCCTCTCCTAGTTTCTCACTCTTTTCCTGCATTTCAGTCTGAATCCTTCACTGTTTGCAGTCTCCCCTTCAATGGTGTACCTTCTCCCATGTTGGCTTATGGTAAATTCTAAAACTCTTGTTAAATTACATGTAAATTACCAATTTTATACAAGTCTGTTCAGCTTTAATATAGCTTCTACCCATTCTACCTGAAGGAAAAAAAGGTAAGTCTGTTTTTGTTGTCTTCCCTCTTTGCTCTTTCAATGCCCTGTCACATGCACCTGTGTTTCTACAGGACACGCATTAGAATAGAGCAAAAAGGGTCTGGAGGAAGAGGCTGAGAAGACAGAGGTTTAAAATTCATCCTGGAGCTATTTTGGACCTAACGCAGGAGACACATGGTACATGGGAGCTCAAGTAATGACTTACTGTTTAATTAAAACCAGGTTGGCAGCAGCATGTGGAAGAAAGTATGGAAAAGACACCGCTAGGAGAAGTGAGCAAGTTCATGTAGAAAGATCAACGAGTCCATGGATACTTTCTAACTGTGTGTGAACTGCCAGTCTATGACTGGAGATAGGAAAATTTTCCACTGTAATATCCACAGAAAGTGTACTTGCCGCTGCTCTTGTCCTATTGCCTGAAACATGACACATGAATAGATCATGACTACTGTAATTTAAGCTTCTTCACCCTTTTGAAGTAGGGGACTTCATTGCTGTGAGTGTTCTCAAGAAGTGTAAAAGTATTTCTTGCCTTTCCTGTACTGATGACTTCACTTAAGGCTTCCTTTTTTTTGTGGGTTGTGTCCCCACATTTGGCTGGCACTTACAGTGCTTCTGTTGCTGCATCAGCACAAATGTGATACAGCCAAGAAACACTTTAGCCACCTTCTGTTGAAGTTTTGAATGAGACATGAGCGAAACCACATGCTCTTCTTTGACAGGCTGTGAAAAGCCCATCTAATCAGGGAGTGTGACTGATTAAATTGTACCACATAGCTGACTTCAGGGTCACTAAAGTTATATTCAGAGAAAGTTTGCTGAACACCATTATTAGCCTTGTCAGGTTAACTTTGAGCATGGGAGCTTATGAGTCCTCTGCGATGGACATCTACACCACATTATGTTATCTAAGTAAGGTGAAAAGTGGGACTCAAACTTACAGATCCTAAGCACGCCCAACAAGGTGAATTTCTTCACATCTTACAGGTGCCATAGCATTTGGTATGAGCATAACTCCAGAAACCTGCAGATAGAGATACCTGTAACTGAGACATTCGCTTGAGCTTCTGACAAAGTCATATGGACACAAGTAAAACTGTGCAGTAAATGCCATGGGATGGTCTACCTTGTTTACTAGCACAAAGCATCCACATGTGCTGGACAAAAGATGTGAGCAGATTGTGCTGACTGTTTTTTCGTTGGCTTTGGTTTGGGTTATTTTTTAAGAACCCATGCAAACAGCACTAGGTTTTGGTTCTGTTCTGGGCAGCTCCAGAAGTGTTTCTATGTAGAAGTGCTCCTTGAATTACTCAAAGGCAGGGGAAAAAATGTGTGGCAGTCCTAACAGTAGGAAGGTTATTATAGAGGTATTTGAAAAGGGGATAAAAGACACTTTTTCAGACTGTAGGAGTGGCTTAATTGAAGGACTTCACAGCAGCATTAGTCAGAAGAGCTGGTTGTAATGTTTGATCTTCCAAGTGTAATTCATCTAGGGGTACAGAATACTGCACAGAATATGATACATTGCTTGATGCACTTAAACAAAACTAACCAACTGATACCAACTAACCAATACATAGCAGTAGGATTGTTTAGATTATTGGGTTAAATTGGTAAATTAGCATTTCACCTTTTTTGGCACTTTAAAACATTTATGCAAAGTAATTTGAAGACTTTTTATTAGAAAATAGGAGTTCTTGAATGGGGAAGAAGAGTTTGGTCCCATACCTCAATTAGAGCACATATTTCATATGCATACCAGCACCTCCTAGGTGGTGTGTCTCCAGGTTAAGCAGTGCCTAGTCTCTTGATGCCCCAATGAACATGCCACCAGCTTGCCTGGGTGAGCTCTTCTGCCTTTAATTGGATAGGATCCGCAATTCCAGAACCTAGGACCAGATGGGAATACATGACATTCACTTTAAGCCTATTGCCTAAGAAAGGCATGCATCAAGACAGCAAATGCTGCTCAGGTCCCTTCTACACACCTGAGCTAAGAAAATGTAGGATGCTACAGGATTATGTCAGTATTACACAAGTGAAAAATTAGGTTTCTGTCTGAAAATGCCTCTTCTGTCAGACATGAAAGCACCCAGCTCAGAGATTACCAGCTGTTCAACCTGTTCTTTTCCTGGCATTTCTTTCTCAGTGTGTTTAAATTCAGTGGTCTTTGAATCATGAGATTTAAATGTTAAGTGTGGACATCGGGCTAGACAATGCATAATTTCGTTCTAGTTCAAAGGAGAGCGTGTTTTTCAGGAAAGGTATTAGATTTAATCTTAAAATCATTCAGTGAGCTAATCCACTGCTGAATTATATTTACTTTTAAAACCATATGCCTTTTTTTTCAGCTGTCTCGCTACATCTACTAGTCATTGAATACTGATACGTCTTCTTCTGTTAGGATGAAAGGCCAAATAACAAGTATTGATTTTCCTAACAGAGTGTGATCAAATGACCCTTAAATTTTGTCCTGGTTAAACGGAACAGATACCTCTCATTTCAAGGTTCATCTTCCATCTTTTAATTTCTCCTATGATGGGATTATGAACTCCACCTTCTTGTATTCCAAATGCTAGCAGAGGGCTTAGCATTTTAACCAGTCTCACATGAGCACTGTATAAAGAGAAAATCATAGAAAAACTCACCTTCTGCCTGGGATTTCTCTGTCTCTAAACCCAGCAACAGCAACAAGATCTACCTGTTTGTTCCCCAAAGTCTTGGTTTTTAAATGAAATGTAAATGAGCATTTTCCACACACCAAGGCAGAACCTAACTGTAAGGTTGGTCTGAGATGCAGAAGACAGACCTGCCAGCCAGTGTTGTCAGACAGTCTGGTAAAACGAATAGGGGAGCACCGAACAGCAACAGTATTTTAGGTCTGGGAGCCCACAAAGCCTATGGCCACAGCTCTGCACTTTAGCCAGCTGCAAACCACTGGGGACTGAGGGAATTTTCTGGGTCCTATGGCTGGTTTTAAGCATGACAGCAGTACATACACAGCTAGCTTAGGTACTTCGTATCCTTTATGTCTCCAGATGATGTGTGTTACCATAGGATCTTTCATATAAATAGCTGCAGAACTTTGAACCAGGTAAATTAAGGTCAGCTAAACTGAAGCAGTATTTCCATGTCCTTGGTGATATAGGGCAAATCGGGATCATAAGTGTTGTTCAGCTTTATTGTGATCTGAGCAAGGGTCTCACACTGTAGACTAGTGTTTGGGTTTTTATGATTGACTGATTCAAATAAAGATACAAATAAGCCTAAGATAGAAAAATGATCTGGCTTTGGTGGTCAAAACCCAAGTACCCTGAAAGTCAGAGAGACAAATGAAAAATATGGAGTAAAACGCAGAAGGATGTAAACCCAACAAAAACAACAACAAAAGATTACCTATTGCCAGAACAGAGTATCACTACAGCCGACTAGTTTTCCTAAAGGCAAAGAGAAACAGAAGCCCGTTGCCACTGTAACACTCACCCCAGGCACCAAAGCTGTGCCCTGAAGAGGGAAAGGATTTTCTCCAACGCTACAGAATTACCAGCACCTTTGATGTCTTTACACTCCCTACATTTCAAATACTGTCAGGCTACTGGACTGCTACACTGTTCAGTATGGTGAATAAATCTTGAATTACAAGCAGACTCCTTACGTTAACCCAGGAGATTAAACAAAGCAACAAAAATCTTTTAATTGGAAGAGCTTCTCAGCAAGAGTAAAGTTTCCCAAGTCTTTCTGCAGGAGCTTGTAATTCTTGCTCCACAGCAGTATCTCAGTAATGAAAACTGTAGGCAAGAGGTGAGGATATCTGTGTGAACAGACTGAGCTCCTTGCTGTGAGCTGGTGTTCACCAACAGGCAGGTGGCTAAGACTTAAAAATGGTTGAACAGATGATAAGAGCATCCAAGTCTGGCAGCTCCAAATATTTGCAGTTGGTATCAGAAAACAACTGGCAAAAACATCCTGAAACTTCTTCCTTTCCTGAGTTAACATAAAGTTATTTTACCTGTACAGGCTTTGGACATTTGTTTCAAGTGTAATAGGAATATCAGATGCATGTAGGAATGGAGGATTTGCCTTTAGAGTTTGTCCACACCTATATTCGCACAATGTACATACAGCTGAAATGAGCACCACATGGAGGCGTACCTGTGGAACTGAAATACAGGCACACAGTGGTACCTGTCCTGCCTTTGGTTCCTCTCAGCCAGCTGGCTGGACTTTACACCTTCTGTAACCAAAGACTCACAGCTTCTTTGAGGCTTGTTCTCTGCTTGTGTGAAATCTTTTCCTTCTGTTTAGTTTCTTTTGTTTGATGTAGCTTATCTCAGTAACCCAACAGCTTTTAAATTAAATGTGTCTTGTAGGGAACATTTCCTTATTATTTGTGCATTGTAGGTGCATCTCTTCTCTCCACAAAAGATTCAATTCATAGCAACTGCTAAACCTAAAGCAAGAGATGGAAGAAGGTACGACAACTCTTTGCTAGGTTGATATATACACTCAAACATTCATTATCTTCTAGGTGAGAATGAAGAGCCCAGTATCTTCTCATTGCAAAATTCCACAGAATGCACTAATGTTTTAGATAAAAACATGCAAGGTTTTGGGTTTATGTGGAGACTAATAAGGCCTGCAGAAAATGTCAAATTAGAAACAAGTGACTTCCACTGCCCACAGTAAATTGTGACTACAAATACAATCTCTGTTCAGATATTACACAGATCCATTGGAACAGAACAGGATGCAGTAACTCCAATGAACTTCATGTAAGGGGCCTGAAGGTATTCCTCAGGGTAACATCCTTTACGCTTGATCATTTCTACTCACTTAACATTCTGATGACAGAATAGGAGGAAAATTCCCCCTTTAAAGATATCTCTCTTAGTTCAGTGTATCTCACAGATCAGCCCTCCTATAAAAACACTTATTTTTTTTTAACTCAAAATTTTCTGTATATACTGAGAAGGTTTAAGAACAGTACCCACAGTAAAGGGTTTATATTGTGGCTGAGACTTATGGTATACTTGGTGAAAGCCAAGCGTATGTTGCCAGCTGCACTCTGAGAAGAAAGAAGAAATAGAATTATACAGTCTGCAGTGCCAATTCTAGTACCACAGTTGGCTGAGTGTTAATGGACAAGGGCTTTGGTAGCCCTGGTCTTCCTCATCGAGGAAGGCTGATGGAAGGTCAAACCAGAAATGGAGAGCTGTACCTTTTCAGAGAACAAGAACCTAATACAAAAGACAGAAGGCAGCATCAACAAGTGGGAGTCTGAGGAGCTGGTCAGCTGGAAAGTAGCTGCACAGCAGGTATAAATACATTCCTTGTTTCAAACAAGTATTTGCAAGGGCAGCTGCATCGAAGCAGCTCCAAAGGCTTATTCATTAGGTAGACTTATGAACATCAGCTGAGAGGGATTTGTTCCAAATGAATGGATCTAGTTCATTTTATTAATGAACTGAAAAAGATCTTGAGGCTTTTACTCATTAAGAGTAAAATGCCACTTTGTTTCTTTTATAAAATGTTAAAGGGGACTCATTAAATTGAGCAGTGTAATAAAAGCCACATAGTTTCTTGATTTTTGATACTAAACCACAACTTTTATGGTGGAGCTTGCATACTCTTGGAGCTCTTTGTAATGTTTTATTATTTCAGTAACCCAGCTGAAGGCTGCTTCTCTCGATGCCTTGACCCTAATGGCACACAACATCACAAAGTACACTTGACTACAAAAGGTACCTCTCATTAGATTTGAAGCCAGGTTTGCAGGTTTCCCATCTGTACAGCTAATGAGGGTGGTCGCTCTGCGCTCCTCAGTGGGTGCACAGATGAGCTTTTACCAGATAACCTAGCAAATACGATGGGTACAGACATGTCGGACTCCCTACGTGCAGCGTTACAACTCACCACTTGACTTCATCTTGCACTTCTGGCATCTTCACATGGTGACTTTGTTTTTCACTGTTGGTCTTTCATCTGCCTTATTACTCTCAAGTGGTCAGGCAGATTCATGATCCTCCTCACTAAAGAGGAAGTTGGATTTCAAAGGAGAAGTTGGTGGCTCTACTGCCAGCTGCCTGCTTCTCAACTGAGACTTCAACAAGCCCTACTAGTAGAAAATTTCCCCTAAAGAAAATAACATGATGTTGCAGGCCTGCAGTTGTTGTGTAGCTCATAATCCAAGTACTTCATCACACAATCCATCTCATGGGCTGTTTCACAGATGGGTTTGGGTAACTTCAGAAGTCTACTGATTACAATGAATTCATTTGCACTAAGTTTTAGCAGCAGCACCGGCAACAGCGGTGTTTTACGCAAGCACAGTGTCACTTTTTTTTCTGCTATCTTATGAAAACAAGGAGCAGTTGCTTTCTTCTTTCCAAAATAATAAAAATGCATATATATTTTGCAGATTTAATGCAAAACCTGTAGTAGTAACTCTAATTCTAAACTTCCTCTGCAAGTTGAAAGAAAACTGAATATTCAAGTGATCAATAAAGGAAATGCATATTTGATACTGTGGGTGGAACAGATGGGGCAACCTGCATGTTTCTTAAATTTCTGTCTCAAAAATCTGCTGGAGTTTGGCATTTAGCATCATTACTTAGTTTCTGCAGACCTCTATTTCCTCCTCCTTTTTCTAAATACGGAAACTGAAAAGGAAAAAAGACATGAAACACACAAATTATACTGCATTATTAATTTATTAATTAAGCCATTCTTCATCTAGCCACCAGTTGGTAGGAGGTATTGCCTTATCTGACACATTAAGTGATGAGAATGTTAATTTACTGAGAGCACTCAAAAAAAATATTTCTATCTATATTTTCCAATTAGGAGACATGAACTACTCTTTGTTTAATAATGAAAAATAATTGCTACACCATATGGTAACTTCTTTTAACAAACATTTTTATCAAATGCATAGACAAGATCTGTATTCATTTTAATCTTCACGCATTTTCAAATGTGCAAGCCACATCTGTTCAGAAAACCTGTAAAGCAGGTTTTTAAAGTGCCTTTGTTTCTTCTGTCAAGATTTAATTGTATATGCTGGTGGACCATGAAAATGTGACAGTTTTTTAATTTGCAAACAACTGTGATTTCTACTAATGATGTGTAGGTCATTTTGACTTTTTTCACACATGTTCCATTTTCTATTCAGGGGACTGAAAAAAACCACCCACTGCACCAAAGCCACAACCTACATGTTTTTTCAGTCTTTTAAAAAAACAACGTAGCATGCTGGAACTGCCTTTTTGCTTAACAGGCAGCAGCATGCCAATTTAGAGCTCATTTAGTAAAATACAGTAGAAGATATATCTTTCTAAGAATGCACCTCTAAAAACTATCAAATTCAGGAATGCTGGAGAACAAAAACCCATACAAGTAATATGTAATTACAGAAGTATATAATGGATATTGTATTGCCCATTGACTTCCACTGGTGGGTTTTCCCCATCTCTTTTCTTCTGAATGGTATTTGCCATCTATTTTCTTCTGAATGGTATTCCCCAGTAGTCACAAGCGGAACTGATAACCCAAAGCTTTCTAATCATACTCCTGAAATCTTTGGAGCAATTTTCAAGTACTGCACTGTAATTAGGCTGGCAAAGAAGACAACTGCTGGCAAGCATCAAGATGCATTAAATAAGGTAAGTGCATTCAAAATTCTTTTTCACAGTGTTTGATTGGGGTTTCTTTTTTGTATCAAAGTCTGAGTTGCTACCATCTTTTACCAGAAAGTACCATGTACAAAAGATGTTTCAGATCTACAAAATATGAGCTTTTGTATTACACTAAATGTCTCTGTTGTGTATTTTCATGAACTTCTTAAAGGATGCTTTACTTCAGGTAAAAATGGGTAAAAATCCTAATCCAAATAAAACTGTATATAAGAAGAAGTTCTTACCTGTAAACTTAAAGACTGAACATTCCACCTCCTCCTCATAAATAGCAATAAAATAGCAAACAGTAATAATGAAGTGAAGTCTTGAAGCGAATAATGTGTATGTCAGTCAGGAACCAAGGTCTAGTTTCCTACATAACACTTTATGCAATGAACATTGACGCATTTTATCACTCTGCATGCATGAAACTCCTTCAGAGTCTTCCAGGTTAAAAGGTTTTGCTTTGCAGAGATACTAAACTCAGTTCTGAGTGGAAGAAGTCAGAATCCCAAAGTACCATGTGCTGCTGCTCTTTCACTCTGTGCTTTGTCACCTCTTTACAGTGTCAGCCCAGAGAAAATAGTTAAATAATTCTAAGTGCTTGGGTCAAAATTATATTAAACTGCAATTTTTTTTTTTTTTCAGTTTGGGTATCTTCTAATGCACTTTTTGCTGGTTTTGTGAGTTTTAAAATCTACATTGGGGTACATGCTCTTGTTGTAATGATAAAGTTGAACAGTTGTACCTTACACTTACAGAAGGATATGAGGAGTTTACAGTAATAAATAAACCCCACTGAATTCATTCCAGGTTGAATCAGCATCCCAGATATATGTTCTTGTAAATCTGTGAGTCATAACACAGAATTGCATTACAATAAATTGCTCAGTGATCTTCATTCACACTTACATGATTTTGCAGGCTTAAGCTTGGTACCTTGGGGTTGAGAAATGAAAATCTCAATTTTGTTTTCAGATAGATAGGCTAAATCTTTCCTCTCCCACAGGTACAGGAACTATAGAGCCTTCCCATGGGACATTATGGTAGCAGGAGATCTAGATTCCTAAGTGAAATAATCTGAACTATTAATAGATCAGTTGCAGGACAAAGGGCCTGACTTTGGTCTTTTGCTGTAGGCTTCAGTGATACTTAGCTTTCTACTGACTTTGCAGATGGAAGTCTGAAAAGACAAGTTTTAGGTGCTTTGGTAGAAATATAAATATCTTGGGTTTACATGTCTAAATTCCGCTTAAGCCCCATTCTCAAAAAAACCCACAAAGAGTAACATGATTATTTTGATATCTTCAACAAAAGTAAACAGCTGTTCTGGTTTTTATTCTGCATAAATATATCTATCTTGCTTGATCTTAATACACAATGACTTTTTTCTGAATGTCAACATTCTTTCAAACTAACTTCAGAAATTCAACAGAATCCTCTCCTTAGCATCTGTAATTTCAGGTTTTTTTCAATTTGTGCACATATATTTATTATTTGCCAATACTGAAGAGCAAGACAGTACCTCTGCCCTGAAGACTTTGCAAAGGGAAACTGTCCTCTGTTAGAAAATACAGCATTGTCTGTCAGTGGATATGGGTGATCATGTATGGCCCAAGCTCTAAATGAAAGTAATTATCATTAACATATTATTTTCATGATTAACATATTATTCTCAAACGTCAGTGCAAAATATTGGAAGCAGGTGTGTGCAAAAAGAAGTAAACACTGCATTGTTGTTTCATTTAATGCACTTAGTTTATGTAAATCTGTTGCTCAGAAATATTACATACTCAGAGCAAAGGAGATTAATTTAATTACTCACAGAACATGGAACTGAATACACAAATCACAAAGCAGTCTGTCTTGTTTGAAAGATCTGTCTAAAAATGGATCAGCATAGAAAAAAAACACAGTTCATCATTGCCACATTCTTTAGAAAGCAACTTCAGAACTTTATGCTCAAGTCCTTTTGTTTTTTGAACTTGGTAGTACTTGTAAAAAAAAAAAGCTACAGCATTCAGTTCCTAAGATACTGTTTCATATTTGCAAGCTAAAACTATTCTCTGAATTTCTGCAATCTAGGAGGCAATGATTAATACATTACTTTTTGCCACACTTGATCTTGTGAAATGTGTCATGGAACTTTCAATTATTTCCAGATAATATACATCTGGTATATCTACTACATATCAACACTAAACACCAAAATACCCCTTGCTAAGAAAATAAATTTCATATATGCTTGCAATACGTTGTTTACAAGAGGCAGAAACACAAATTGTACAAGTAGTTTACATAAAGGCTGGACTGACACATGTTCCCTTGAATCACCTTTATCAGTTCAACTATGGAATATATCCAATTTGAAGATTATGAACTTTTCTCCTTGTTCTTGTCTGGCGAGCACTGGGCAGAGACTTTTGGATTTATTTATTCAGCTAATGACATCTGGGATATTTTTCAGTTAATGCAAACACAAACTTTTATCAGGAAAACCGCTAACTTGGGTACCTAGTTTTGGTCTTTTTGTGATGAAGAATAAAAGTTTTAGTCATGTGATTGACATAAGCCATGAGGGCTATGTCAATCTATAAGCAGATAAATACCAAATGAAAAAGACTGCACCCATTTGTTTTTTTTTTCAAGTTCATACGGCAAGCATTACTGTAATGCAGTCTGAAATCATAGAACCATAGACTGATTTGGGTTGGGAGGGACCAACCCCCTCTCATGGCAGGGACACCTTCCAGGTGCTCAAACCTCATCCAACTTGGTCTTGAACACTGCCAGGGATAGGGCAGCCACAGCTTCTCTGGGTAACCTGTGCCAGTGCCTCACCACCCTCACAGGGAAGAACTTCTTCCTAATATCTAATCTAATCTACCTTCTTTAAGTTATTGAACTTCAAAGATTCACTTAACTAAGGTACTCAAGATTAGCAAAGCACATACTCTGCATGTAATTTAAGCTGACATCCCCTTGCTTTACAGCGTGATGAAGCCTCAGGCTTACTTCACCTGCTTCAATGCCTATCTGACATCATAGCACAGTTTTCACCTAGTAATTCTTGAGAAAGGAAATACAATTTGATATTTAGGAGATTTCTGTTGCAGGGAATCAGTTCTAAAGACAGCAAGCATAGAATTTGCAAACTGAATTTCTTAATTCAGGTACAGTTCATGTATTTAGCAGCATCGTTTTGTTGCACACTACTTTGCTCATCAGGAAGAATTAGGTTTAAGTTGCAACTTTAAAGCTTTAAAACTTTAAATATAACTATTCTCCTCTGTAGCTCTCTGAAGGGTTGTGAAATGGTCACCCAGTACATCTCTCTCATAAAGTTGCTGAGAAAGGCAAAGGTAGGTAACAAAGAACCTAATCTTAAAAAGCAGGCAACTGTAATGATTATTAAATGCTACTCATACTGACTTATTTTAATCAGAGGAATGTGGGAAATAGTTTGGTATATTTCAAGTGGACTAGCTGTTTGACCACCAATAATTCTTTAACAGCCAATGTGAAACAAGAATGCATCCTGATACAAATCCGTCCATCAGACAGTTGTTCAAACAAAGAGATTTTACAAAACCGTCCATTAGTTCAATGTGTCTTCAAAATTTCAGGATGTTGCAAATTACTCATCATTATTTCAAATTCCTTTGGTATGAGCATATTTGTAGTTATTTCCCCCCAGTCTTGGCATCACTGGTATTGCTCAGAGAAAGCATATTCTTATGAGGGAAATACCAGAAAGACACTTTTCCATTTTCTGTCTCAATTTCAAAGCAAGTCCAGAGGAGGGACACGAGGATGATAAGGGGACTGGACCACCTCCCATTTGAAGACAGGCTGAGAGGGTTGGGGCTGTGCAGCCTGGAGAGAAGGAGGCTGAGTGGAGACCTCATAGCAGCCTTCCAATATCTGAAGGGGGCCTATAGGGATGCTGGGAAGGGACTCTTCATTAGGTACTGTAGTGATAGGACAAGGGGTAACGGGTTCAGACTTAAATAGGGGAAGTTTAGATTGGATATGAGGAAGAAATTCTTTACTGTGAGGGTGGTGAGGCATGGAATGTGTTGCCCAGGGAAGTTGTGAATGCTCCATCCCTGGCGGTGTTCAAGGTTGGACATACCCATGGGTGGCATGGTTTAGTGTGAGGTGTCCCTGCCCATGGCAGGGGGGCTGGAACTAGATGATCTTCAGGTCCTTTCCAACCCTAACTATTCTATGATTCTGTGATTCTATGAATACCCTCCAAAACACTCAGACTTCAGTGGCCTTTTTTAATACTACAGCACATCTTTCCTACTTTTTGCTTTTCTATTTCATTTTTAATAGCATTGGGTATGCTTTATTCCGAATAGTACGTAATTTCAAGAGGTTTAGCATTTATTCTCTCTATAGGTTTCTAGCCTGTCCAGAACTTCAAAAAAGCGCATCAGAACTTAGCGATTACTTTTCTGTCCTGCCAGTCGCTTCCAGCCTCTGGTAAGCTCCATAGGCTGGCTGTCACATATACAGGCAGCCTTACAGCACTGGACTTCCTCACCAGTATCTTCACGCGGAGCATCTGACAACTGAGAAGCACCCTCTCCTATATTTAAAAGCTCATTGCCGTCTCCGAGCTTGGGGAGTTTCATTTAACTCCTTTATTTCACGTGAATTCAAGCAGCGGATTTCCATTTTACTGGAAGCTCGCCATTTTACCCCAAAATCCCCAACAAACACAAAACCCACCAAAGCCTGAGCTGACTCAGGACGGATGATTTCGGCGAGGGGGTGGGAGAGCGCCGCCCGCCCACCTTCTCCGGTGATATCCCGCAGACGCCCCCTCAGTAAGCCGTAAGTCGGGTCCTGCGCTCACAGGGAGGCGGGGTCGGTCCCGCCCAGCACGCCGTGGCACTCCCGTTCCCACAGGCGTGTGCTCGCCCCAACACCGCCGCTCCCGGGCGCCGACTGCGGCGGGCGCGAGAGTGGCGGGCTCGGCGCTAACCAAAGCCATGCGCCTCTCCTTCCCCCGCAGCCCGGCACTGGTCTCCCCGCCCTCCCCACGCCAGGGCAGGGCGCCCATGGCCGTACGGACGGCAGCAACACCGGCACCCCGCGCCACCAACACGCATGCGCTGGAGGCTGCGCCCCGCCGTGCAGAGGGGAGGAAGGAAGCGCGGGCACGTAGAAGCGCTGTTTCTGGCGTGATGACGCGCATGCCGACGGTGCTCGGCGGCCGCGACGCGGAAGCGAGCGCGGAGCTGCGTCGGGCTCGGCGCGGCTCGGCGCTCTGTGCTTCACTGCGTCGGCGATGAGCGTGCCGTGCGCTCTCGTCGCAACCGGGGTGGTGCGCGCTGAGCGCGGGCCTCTTCCTCAGCGAGCGCCGGCATGAGCGGCCAGCGGCGGGCGGGCGGCGGCGCGCTGCCTGCCCCACATGGCCCCGGCGAGCGGTGTCGGGGCGGACGGAGGGTAGCGGAAAGGTGAGGGAGGCCTCAGCTGCCCTGCGCTGTGTGGCGGTGCGGTTGGTGGTTTGCTGTGCGAGGTTTGGCTTGTCCTTCTCGAGGGAGCGGGGCGGGGAGTGGGGAGGAGGAAGGGCTACAGCTCTCTTTCGAGCTTTTCTCTGTGGGACAGCTTGGTACCTAGCAGGGCTATAGTGCGAAAGGACAGTGATGAATGGGAAAGAAAGGTTTGTGGCAGGTTGGAGGCTTTTAATGGTACCGTGTTGTAGGCCTTTAATGTGTATTAGTGGATATTAAGATTATCAGTTCTGAGGTGACCATCTCTATATAGTGGCTTGCCAGGGAGATAAGTTTGGAAATGGCCTGGGTGCTGTGTTATCTTACCAGACTAGTCTGGATTTTTGTTCCCAGTTTTGAATAGTTTAAGCGCTCTCTGAGTTCTCAGGGTATAATATTCTGAAAGCATGTACTTTTGTTGTTTATCAGAGGTACTCTTCATATATTTCTTCATTCTTCAAAGCCAGGATAATTTTCAAAGGTGGATGACAGAACCAGCCAGCATTCCTGCGGGTGCAGAACAAACACTGAAAAGAGTGAGTGTTGCCACACAGTTGATGAAGCATGGAAAGGAAGTGAGTGTTCGTGTTCCTTCTAATGAGCATGGTTCAGCAAAAGCAGCTGCTTACCATGAAGAGCAGTCTCCATCGGAGTTAAGAAAGGGCTACATATACAGAAGTACTGAGATACCTGAGAAGACAGAAATTACTAAATCCCTTGTGACGGATCACGATGCATTTAGAAACTGTGAACTATATCTACCTATGTCTAGTAATTGCTCAACAGTGGAGTCATCTGAGGACAGGTGAGGGTTATTTTTAATGTATGTATGTCAGCAGCTTTTCTGTAGAAAGGCAGGGGTACTTTTGGCTCATGAAAGTGAATTTCTTGGCAAAACTTGATAAATGTTAGAGGGTTAGTGAAATAGGTCTGAATGTCAGATTTGAACTCTGAAGGCCACCTTATTTTTACAGTTTATTAATCTTCTTTCCTCATCTACAGGTATATAGGGCAAATATATAAAACTATATTTTGCCCATAGTCCATTCCCTTCTGTCCAGCTTAGTTGTGCTTGCTGTCATCTGAGACTATTAGGTTTAGGTAGTTGGTTTTTTTAGTTGTTTTTTTTTTGGTGGTGTAATGGATTTTTTTGTTGTCTGTTTTCAAAAAGCAAACACCAAGATACTCTTAAGTAAAATATCATGTATAGTCTTTTTTTCTGTGATATCTTTGGTTCAGCAGAATCTGATTTACTCATTCAACAATTTAAGTGTTTGCACACAACACTATGCGCTATTTTTTTCTTTTGTGCATGCATGCTTTCATTTATTCTTTTCTGTCTGCTATTTTATTTACACTCTATTGTTAAATATTAATGTAAACATTAATGGGAAAAGGCTTAAGTTTCCACTTTCTGTTTCCACGGATTTACTTAATTATGCTTTGCTAGAACAATGTTAAGATGCACTTTCAGCTCTGAAATGAGAGTGTCTGGGGAGATGGATTGCACCCCGATTTCAAAACAACTTAGTTAAATTGCATCCTTTGTTATGCTGGATGTTGATCTGTCAGGGTCTGGATGTAGAGGTTCTCTTTTGTAAGCTCCCAGAAAGAAGATGAGATAATACTGCAGAGGAACATGACACTGCTTGTTCTACACCAAGCTTCTTTTTCGAGTAACCTCATTAGTTTACCAAGTTGAGCACTTTTTCTCTTTGTGCATTATAACCTAAATGTATTTGAGGATGTATCCTTAAGTAAGGCTTCCCCCTGCCCTGCTGCCTCCTGTGGGGTCTGTTGTAGGAGCAGGTTTGTTCGTACTTGGAGAGGGACCTTGTTGCTTTATGTTTTAAACACTTAGCTTATAGATAAGCTAGGCAGAGATTGCTGCTGTCAAATACTGAGGCGTTTGGGTTTATTTCATAGCGTTTTCAAGGTCATTAATTATTCCTGAAATTCTTCACAAACCTTAGTGAGCCTTAATCTCTGCTGAGAAATGAGATTACACATGCAAATTAGGGTTTGTCCAGTGGCCCACTGTAACAAGGGTATGGACTTGAGGAAGTATTTCTGTGATTTTACTTCTCAGCATGTAGTATTCTTTTTATGAAGTCCTGTGCTTAATATCTACTGCGTCTGTTGTTTCTCTTTTAATTAAATATTATGTGGTACTGTTAGGATTCAGATTTCAAGAAGCTGCTTGACCATCCAGGAAGCCTAGTTTGACAGTCAAAGGTTTGGAACTTGAGTAAAAACTAAACTGTAGTCTCATATGACTGCATGGTGGATTACAGTTTCCTGATATTAACCTATGTTTGTCTTCATATTTCTCAAGGGAAATACATGCAAATAGGTTAGGAATGTTACTTTTTTTTTTTAAGTAAGCTGGTTTGGATGAGAAGAAATATAGAGCCATGATTTACTGGTGTATTCTTTGAAGTTTAATGGCAGTAATTTATTACCACCTAGCTGCATTAAAGCCTTTCTTGCACTTTCTAACTGCTTATCCTGTCTTAGTTATTTGGTAGAGGTGATTATATGACATGCCACTTAGAATCATGTTCAAAGAAATGTGCAGTTTATTATTTGTTTTTTAATAGTCCATGAACCTCCATTCTCAACAGTAGTGTTCACACCTTATCTTTGAGATAATTTTCTTGATAATGCTAGGCTTTGCATAGAAACAATATCCTTTTAGGCCATCATTTCCTCCCTCAGGGTCTTAACTTGACTTAAGAATCTCTGTGTATAGTCTCAGATGGAGACATTCGACTCTTCAGACAGCAAAAAAGCCCATATTAGTCAAGGAGGAAATATTTGTCTGGATTTCAGTAAGCTTGTAGGCTGCAGTTTGGATTTGATGTCTTTGAGTTTCTAATGTTCAAACCATCTGCAGATAGCTGGCTACTTTTCATTGTGATACTCTGTTGTGTATTGTGCTCATTATTAGGCAGGTTACTCAGCCTTGGTGGAGCATAGCTACAAAGCTCTGGTGATTAATGCGTTCTTAGTTGCACACATAGGTTGTAGTACTTTTATACTCAGCAAATAGGATCTTGGCTTGTGTCTTTTGCAAATTTATCTGTAAGATTTACAGATATAAAGGGACTTTGGTACTCTGTAGCCTCCTTACACCCAGCAGAAATTCAGGCAGTGATTTGTTACCAATATAGTTGTCATATATGAGGGAGGTGAATAGATGGAAAGTAAATTGAGTTGAAAAAAACTGGAGAAAGAAATATTTTACTGGTGGTTGAAAATGGGGGAAAAGGCATGCACAAAAGAAAGAAATATTTGTGCTGTTACATGAATGTGTTGATTCTTATTGCAGTGAAGAGGATATGTATCGTGATGCAGAAGAAATAGAGAGAGAGAGAGTATTACTTTGCAGGACAAGCTCTTCAGGTATGTTCAAACTTCTTGTGGTTCAAACTACTTCTTTCAAATACATTCTGTGTGCTAATTCATAGCACTAATTTGTGGTGATTTGACTCCCCTATTCCCAAGGATTTTTGTGCAGAGATGTGTCTGTGTGCACCGGAAGTTACTTATCATGACTGAATACATCGTGCAGTTTATTTCATGAAAAATAGGTTTTATGTAAAACTAGTTGCTCTTGGTATATCTTCCCCATGTTTCAATAATTTTTTTACAAGAGAATGTAAATCTTTTGGAAAGCAGTCATATAGCCTACTTTATGAGTGTTGTGTTTGAAAATCACTGATTTATAGTCATTATAGTAGCATCTGTTGCTCGGATTCCTTGATAAACCTTAGTGCTATATGTTTTGGAATGAAGGCTGATTGGTTTTCAAGAGAAAACTGTTACTTCCTTTTTCTGCCATTGTTTCTGGCGTCTTCAGAAAGATCTATTACCTTTCTCCCTTGACAAATATTTTTCTGATTGCTAAGAAAATGAAGAGTACTTAAGTAATTTCTGCTCTTCGCCAATTAATATTTTGTTAAGAGAGGAACAGAGGAACAAAATTATTTTTCTTCACTTGTCATTTTCAGAGCAAGCTGGCTTTTTTTTCTTCTCGGCTACTATTAATTACTTAGTGCTATCAGTCTCCTGTGTCACCAATGGTATTTTAAAGTGAGAGTGCATTTAGAAATTAAGTTGTTCTGTTTCATAGTTCTCTTCCTAATGTTACTTATTCTATTTTGACAGAATATAGACTAAGTGTTGCACCTGAAATGGACATCATGGAGTATTGCAGAAAAGAATGGAGAGGAAATACACCAGTGGCAAAAAGGATGAGAAAGGTATCAGTTTGCTTTTTTTTTGAATTTTGTTGGGCCTTTTGCTTTCATTTGTATGTTTAGTAGGTGATTTCCTATAGGCGCAACCTTTAAAATGGGCAGTGCAATAGCAATGTTTTCCAGTGTCTGATCTTACAAATGGCTGACAACTGGAAGATAGTTTTGTTCATATTCATTCAAAATGTGTTTTTTAGTAAGGCTTCTTGTTGATAGCATAGGGTTTTGACTAATACTGTTCTTCATTACTGGCTTCAATTGAAGTTCTTGATTTGGTTTATTACCATAAAATGGTAATTTTGTGGGCTGTTGAAATGGCAGAGCAGATCACCAAACTTTGGGAGAAGGCAAGTAACTGCAGTTGGTGAATTGCATGATTTTTAAGACAAGGAACTTTAATGAATAGGCTCAGTTTTTCTTACATTTTTCTTGGATTCTTTCTTTTTTTGTAGGCTTTGTGCTAGTTTTCTTAAATTAGTCTTGAGCTAGAATGGTAAAAAATAAAGCATATGGTTGGTTGGCTTTTTTGTTTTGGTTTGGTTTTTTGACACAATTTTAAAGTTTAGTGGTGTGCAAGTAAACCTAAAAGTACTTCCATAAATTGAAATATCCATCTGTCACCTTCAAGAGATTAGTAAGAGAAATATAAATGCATACATAGGTGAAGAGACATCCTGAGCGTCACAAGTTACGTTTCAGGCCTAGTGCTTCTGAAAGTGTATGTAATGGGAGAAGCAGGGAGGGGACAAATGAGTCAGGTGTCAAGATATGTCAACATAAACAAAACCTTTCCCTGAAGCAGAAACAAACTACATGTGACATACATTGGGTAAGTAGAATCACAGAATCTGCTAGGTTGGAGAAATTACTTAAGGTCATCAAGTCCAACCATTACCCCAGGACTGCCAAGACCACCATGAAAGTATATCACTGAGGACCTCATTTACAGTTTTTGAGCACTTCCAGAGATGGTGATTCCACCACTTCCCTTGACAGCATGTTCCAATACCTGATCACCCTCTCCATGTAGTAATTTTTCCTAATATCTGTTCTAAGCTTGAGGCCATTACCTCTTGTCCTAGCACTTGTTACTTGGGAGAAGAGATGGACCCCCACCTCACCTCAACCTCCTTTCAGGTAGTTGTAGAGAGTGGTAAGGACTTTCCTGAGCCTTGTTCTCTCCAGACTGAACAGCCCCAGTTCCCTTAGCTGTTCTTCACAGGACTTGTGCTCCAGATCCTTCACCAGCTTTGTTGTCCTTTTCTGGGCCCTTTCCAGCACCTCCATGTCTCTGTTGTAATGAGGGGCTCAGAACTGGACACAGTATTTGAGGTGCAGCCTTGCTAGTGCTGAGTACAGAGGAATGATCACTTCACTTTTGAATTTTCAAAATGTGTAGTGGGTCAAACTTTTTTTTTCCCCTAATAGCATTAGCATTTGGATACTAATATTCCTATATCTTTTATGATACCAGTGCAAGACTTTAAATGTTTTATTAATGCTTTTATGTTATTTGGATTGTGGTTTTTTTTTCTAGGGTTATGAAGCAGTTGCTCAGAAGTTTGCGTCTATAAGGAGAGTACGAGGTGATAACTACTGTGCTTTCAGAGCAACTCTTTTCCAGGCACTAAGCCAAGCTACCCAGTTACCAAGCTGGCTGCAGAGTGAGGATGTTACTATGGTTTGTGTCAAGCTCTGATCTCTGACAGTAAAGGAATGTTGGTTCTAACCTGTTTGATAATTTTGTGATCTCATTTCTCTGTTATGCTCTATATGCTCACTTCATAATATCCCCTAAATTGCAAAGTGGTAATGTTAAATTTTATTTGTTACAGTGATTTTTCCAGCTTGGAATTGAGTCCAGGTACAATATATAGTGTATGAATGTAACTGTAGTGCTGACTGCAATGTAACTTGTTTGTCTTCATCTTGCTGCCTTGTTCTTCTTACTGCATGTAATATGTCAGTAAGGTATTTTCCACAATACAGCTGGCAATAACAAAAGTATAGACAACTTATTCCAAGCACATTTGAAAAAATCAACAGGTTTTCAGATTTACTGCATGTGTTCTTAGGTGCCATATATGGTTTCTCTAGGAAGTAGATTAACAAAATGGATGTTGTAGGATTTCCGGAATCTGTGTATTACCTATTTCTTAAACGTTACTTAAAATAAGTGGAAGAACAACTCCAACCTAATATGAAGAACAGATGATGGATAAGCAAAGCGAGGTGTTTTCCTAAAAAGTAGAATAATATTCCAGAAATTGTCTTGTGGCAACAAAGTCTATTTCATGATATTGGTGAACATGGAAACGTATAAGAAGCTGTCTATACAAATGTGGCCCCCTTCAGGGGAGTAAGGTTCCAGTTGTCCAGGTGGCTGCTGGTAATGTAAATGACGAGTGTCTGATGCAGACTCTGTGGAGGCTAGTGGTCCAGGATTAATAAATGAGGATAAACTGGGCATGCAAGTGCCAGGATGTCCTTCAGGAGAAGTGTAAAAACTTAATTGAGCAGATGTAGCATGTGAGCATAAAGAGGTGGTTCAAAGGCTAAAGTACGATCTGTCAATCAACTAATGCCGAGGTTGTTTTCTTCTTTATAATAAAACCTGTCCTGTAGTGTTCTAATTATGTTCTCTGAAAAGGAAACACAGTTTGTGTGTTCTGGGCAAAGCAGTTTACACTCCACTGAGAGTTCTGGATTATCTGGTGGATAGCATCATATCTTTAACATTCACTTCTCTTGGTTTAGGGATGCTTTCAAACATGGTCAGATTCATCTGCTGCTGGAGTTTATTTTAGTTAAAGCAATGGACCAGTATTTGGCTGTTATCCAGAAAGTATTATATAGACCCAGCTGTGTTAAATTATGGCCATCTTATTTTGACAATGTGTTTAGAAGAACAGATGGTTTAGGGATCTTTTTAAGGTGCAAAATGTTAAAAAAATAAAACCAATAAAATAATATGCGAATTGGTGGCTTTTCCTTTCCAGACTTTTGACTTATGCTGCCTTCTCTTCTCTCAACTTCCAGCTTCCTGAAAATCTGCTGAGCAAGTACGACTGGATCAAGCAGTGGCAGCTAAAACAGAAACTGAGCAGGAAAATGGGAGAAATAAGTGATGAAATTAAAAACTATTTAATACTTCTGAGGAATAAGGTTGGGAAATTTTTTGTTTATTCTTGGTCACTTGTAAATAGGAAAAATTACAAAGTTTTTTGAATATGGTGAATTCAGCATAATAGAGCTATAAAAAAATACTGTTTTCATTTCCTCAGGGAAAGAATATGTAGATCTGTGTGAGTTTTCTGGTCTTTTCCTGCTTGCATTAGGCTGCTGCTGGAATTAATCTGTAAGCAGCTCTGCATAAAGCTTTTGGTTAGACAGGTTTCAATGAGGACATAAACTTAATAGAATAACATTTTTGCCTCAGTTTCTTGTATTTATTTGAAGGAAGGATGTATACTGTGGGTAATGCTGTTGCTACCTTGTACAGCCAATGTAAAGAAAAACAACAGAATAATGCTGAAGTAGTTTCAAAGGAGTAGGTTTTTGTTCCAGGGTAATGGAAAATAATTGTGCCCTTTCAGTGTTCATACTGTATTACCTAGCCCCATCCTTCACACCCTTTAAAATCCGGAACCTATGTAAAAACTCTTCAGTTGTTCCTATCTTACTATGTATGCATATTCTCTTTTGTTAAAGGCTTTTAAGAATATTTTAAAGGCAGTTGCAGTTTGAAGGCTGCTACGAAATACTGCGTTCTGAGTAAATGAAATGTAAAGAATGTGATGGATGTAGGATTTATGATACAGGAAGTAAAAAGGTTATTACCTTATTGATTATTGTCCCATGACAATACTTGTTTTGCCACCTTGCAACAATTTCCAGCATCCTCTTTTGCTTTGCTTTGGCTGATTTTGCTTGAATTAATCTTTAGCTTAACTTGACCATGAAGGACTACAACTGTGGCAGTATTCTGGTGGTATTTAAAGAGGCACAAAGCCTTTCATAAGTTAAATTCAGAGTGCCTGTGCTGAACATCTGACAATTAACAAGCAGCTTTTTGCAGCTCTTGCACAGTGATTGATGTTGATAGATGTGTGTTGTTTGTTTGTTTGTTTTTTTTATAGTGGAAGAATATAAGTGAAATCAAGGGTCCTATTGAGAAACAAGAAGCTTGTGATAAATTGTTTAAAAATGAAGAGGAGGAATACAGTCTTTATGAAGCACTGAAATTTTTGATGCTCAACACTGCCATTGAATTATACAATGATGATAAAAATGGAAGGAGAGTTCCTGTCTTCTCATGGTTACTGTTTGCACGGGATACATCTAGCAACCCTTGTCAGTTAATGCATAATCACTTGAATCATATCGGTCACAGTGGAGGCCTTGAACAAGTACGAACAAATTGTTCTTACACTATTATTTTTCTGGTTTGGAGATTTTAGTTTCAAGTAGTTTAAGAAATCAAACTTTCATTGGTCTGACAAAACTTAATGGTGTACTTTTTGTACTTTTTTTGGTCCTTTGTTGGGAAAACATAGCAGAACTACTAGTTTGTAGCAGCAGTATGTAAAGGCCTTCCTTTTAAACACTGATTTTTGGCTGACAACTGGCACTTAGGTAGCATAGAATTGTAGAATAGTTAGGTTGGAAAGGACCTTAAGATTATCTAGTTCCAACCACCCTACCATGGGCAGGGACACCTCCCACTAAACCATGCCACCTGAGGCTCTGTCCAACCTGGCCTTAAACCCAGCCAGGGATGGAGCATTCACAACTGATATTCTGTTAATAGTAGCGTAGTCTCAATCATTAGCTTTTTTAAAAATAGAATGATAAAAACTAATACTCAAATTATGAAGAGAAGATGGTGTGTAGTACATGAACTTGGTGAATTCTGATAAATTAATCACAGTTAGTGCCTTATACATCGCAGAAATGGTATGCATGTTACAAAAAAAGCTGCCAACCAAAATGTAGTGACTAATGAGCTGAATAGCCAGAAAGATTTTTAGAAACATCTATTTTAAAGAATCCCATTGAGGATGTTAACAAGTGTGGTACTGAAGTTAAATTCACTACTTAATTGCAGACAGTAGAAACGTGGAAGTATTATGTTTTGTTTCTGTTTATTGGCTTAAAAATCTTATGACTGTAGTATAGATGACACAGGTTGCTGTTACTGTTAAATAAGTAGCGAATTCTTGGTTGACTTTTTTGCTGCCACGTTCATCAGTAAGTAATGTTTTCTGTGTGTTTGTGCTGACTAGATTTATTTATTTCAGTGCTACTCTTTTTAAATTATTTGCAGCAGGATACACTTGCCACTGTAGCAGACAAGATAGACTATTTTCCAGCTTCTTTTTCTGAAATCCTTCTGATATCAATGGGCTTTATAAGGACTTCCCATCTGCTTTTTATTTGGCTAGAGAGTTCAGAGTAGCCTATAAAAGGGAAAGGATTGTTGCCTGAAATTTGTTCTTGTCTGGTTTAGTGAGTTGACAGGATCAGTACTGATTTGAGAGAATGTCTTTCCTCCTGTTTGTGGCAGTGGGGAAGCAGGATTCTCTGTGTAAAGTAGCTTTTCTTTAGGACTAATATCCTACTATGCCATTGGGTCTGAAGAGCTTCATATTAAAGGTATGGTGTCTTACAGGTATATGATCAAGATGCTGAACTAGAGCTACACTCGTACTTCATTTTCTTTCCTTTGAAAAAATAGATCTGATGGGTATTAGTTTACTGTTTCTATGAGAAGAATCTTGTAAAGGATATGTGCAATTTTACACATCGTATTTCTGCTTTTTTCCAATGTAGGTGGAAATGTTTCTCCTTGCTTATGCTCTGCAGTATACCATCCAAGTGTATCGGCTGTATAAATATAGTACTGATGAATTCATCACACTTTATCCCAATGACCCAGAGGAGGACTGGCCTGTGGTGACTCTCATAACTGAGGATGATAGACATTATAATATTCCAGTCAGAATGTGCCAAGAGACTATACTGTAAACATGTGATTTTTGGCAGATGCTGCTTGTTGAGTTTTCCAGTCCCATTTCGAAACAGGATGACAAGTCTACATTATTAAATCCACGACAACTTTAAATCCATGTTTTAAAAGTTGACATCTGAAAGAAAATATCAAATAGATACTAGCTTAGAGTAAAGATTGTGCAGGTATGGCTTTTGTTGCCCGAAAAAAAAAAATAAATAGGAAATTCTGCAATCCTTTTTTTCAAGGACTTACTCTAAACAGGAATGCAAACACTATAGATTTCCTTGATTTAAAAAGCTAGGTGAGGCACTGTGGTCAGGCATAAACTGACTGCCAGCTCCCTGAATAATGAGATAATGATGAATTGAAATTTCTGGAAAAGAAAGCTGGCAGTATCCTGACTGTTATCTGTAATGCTGCTTAGAAGCAGTCTGTACAAATCTTGGGTCATGGGAAGCAATGTAATTCTTTTGCAGTTGGAATTTAATGCCTGCCATAGTTTATGCTATGAGAGAGATGTTACTGAAAGTTTTCTAATGCTTTGGGCTTTTTCTGCCATGGGTATCTGTTACTTAGAAGCCAGTTGTCTGGTACACTGAAAATTCAGAGCTCTTCCCTTTCAACCCATTGAGAAGATCATGGGAAAGAGAGGTGATGATAGAGTACAAAAGTTGTTTGTTAGCAGGTCACAAATTCACACCCTACACAGAATTCCCTTTTCAGGTATGATAGCTGATAGGAGATAAGCAGGTGCCTGCTAACTTCTGTGTCTCTTCATATTACTGTTCTTGTAATGTTATTTCTCACTGGTAGCTGCTGTGGGGGGGACATTAGAATCCTTGTTTGGAGAGTACAGTATAAGGAAGTCAGCTTCTGGTGACGCTTCTCCACTCTTGGGAGGAGTATATGGGAAGTTCTGTTTCTGCTTAGAATTACTCGTTATGTACTGAATTGAGTACCGAATATATCAGATGTTGGGAGTGCCAACATACCTAAGAAACCCAACAACAAACCATCACCTTTTAGCTTAAAGTGTAAATATGCCCTGCAGGTCATTCCTGCAACAAGAGAGTGGAAGTTGATTTGGACAAAAGGCTACTCTTAAAAGGCCTTATTTAAAAGGGATGGTAAAAACTACTTATCATGTATGTATTCTGGAGGAAATGACATGCAACCTTCCTGACATGTAAACCTTCAAATTCTAATTTTGTTTTGCTTAAAATTAATTTGTAAGCTTTTATTGTGAAAGGTAGTTACACAATGGAAATGTGTATTCATTATGTTCTAAAATGTGTTTTAGATTCGTCTTACTGTGAGGTCTGTCGTGGTTCTGGTGTTATATTTACCATGCTGTCTTTGCCTTTCAAAACAATTAGTTTGATCTGTTACTGAAAATTCCTGGGAGCTACAAGGGAATAAAAATAAACCAATTTATGTGGCAATGTTTTTGTTTCTCAGTTTATGGCTGGTTTTCTATCTTTGTATTTTTGAGTTTTTAACTTTGAAATCCTTGTGCAAGTCAGTTATTTCTTATAAGCTGCAAAACATAACCTATGTAAAACAACAAATTACTGTTCAGGGGTTCTTGTGAGGCTGGGAGGAGGGCAACAAAGTTGTGTGGTAATGTGTAGGAATGGTTGGCTGAGGGTAGAGTGATGTGCTGAGCTGGTGCTGCAGCAGGCACAGTAGCAGAGCTTAGACAAGAGTGTGGGGTTCAGAACTGTAACTTCATTCAGACAGCTGAGTCGAAGCTTGGCCAAATTTATATCGTGTGGCAGTGGCAGCTCTATTGTCACAAACTCATCAGGGAGGGTGAAGAGGAAGGTGGAAACTTGTATCTTGCCAGCATTGCAGATATGGTCATATATCCTGTTTTAGGTGTGAGAGGGAGCTCTTGCACTGTGCATCGAGGACAGGGCTCAGTTCTTGTGATGCTAGTATTTAATAGCGATTGTTGCACAGCCCCTGCATCTTCTCTTCTGGATGTACTTGCCATTTGTGTGTTCAAGACAAGTTCTACCTAGCAGGCACAATAGACTATTCGTGACCTCTGTTTAAGTTGTTGGAATGGCAAAAGAACACCCTGAGCTGTACTCACCAGCTTCTACCTCCAGAGGATTGTTTGCACAATTTGCCCCTTTTTGGAATTGCGTGGTTTGGGGTTCTTCTTCCGACACTTGCCCACCAGGTCTGGGCTCTTGCGGCAGGGGGCTGCGGCAGGTAGGCAGCCTCTGCACACACTCATCAGTGACAAGCATTCAGTCTGATGAAAACCTAGTGATTTGTTGTTTGTTTGTTGGGTTTTTTTTGATTGCTGAAACCTCAACCCCTCATTTGGTGGAAATTACAGTGTTGTGTAGGCTGAATGCGGCAGGTTTGTCCGTATGTCTCCCCGCGCTTGCCTTTCTAGAACGAGATTATTCTGCAAGTGTTGGTAGCTTGCTTGGACCACTGTGCATATTAGACCTGTGTGCACCCGCCCTCTTTAACTGGGGTGGGGGGAGGAAAACAAAGGCACCCTTCTCGGGGCGCGGTGCCGCGTTTCGCCGCGCTCCCCGCACCGCTCCGCGGGCAG
>JAOEHY010024108.1:0-18744 GCA_025447955.1 Psilopsiagon aurifrons
TCCAATCTAAACTTCCCCTGTTTAAGTTTGAACCCGTTACCCCTTGTCCTATCACTACAGTCCCTAATGAAGAATCCCTCCTCAGCTTCCCTATAGGCCCCCTTCAGATATTGGAAGGCTGCTATGAGGTCTCCCTTCTATGCATCAGTCTTTACTGCTAAGAATGGCCCTCAGGAGTCCCAGACCTCAGAGGTTAGAGATGAAGGCCAGAGAATGGAAAACTTCCCCTGGTTGTATAGAATTGCGTTATGGATAGGCTAGACAGACTTACACCCATAAACCTATGGGCCCTGATGGAATGAACCCAAGGGTACTGAAGGAGCTGACAGATGTTGTTGCATTGCTGCTCTCCATCATCTTTGAAAAATCATGGAAATAGGTGAAATGCCTGATGACTAGAGGAAGGCCAATGTCACTCAAAAATGGAAAGAAGGAGGACCTGGGAAACTATCAGCCAGTCAGCCTCACCGCTATTCATGGAAAGGTGATTGAAGAGGTCATTCTGGAGGTCATCACCAAGCACATAGAAGAAAAGAAGGTCATCAGGAGTAATCAGTGTGGATTCACCCAGCGTAAAACTTGCTTGACAAATTTTATAGCCCTTTATGGTGACATGGCAAGTCAACAAGAGAAGAGCAGTGGATGCTACCTACCTCGACTTCAGCAAGGCTTTTGAGACTGTCTGCCATCAGATCTTCGTAGGCAAACATAGGAAATGTGGGTTACATGAACAGACAGTGAGCTGGTGTCGTGGTTTAAGCCCAGACAGTAACTCAGAACCGCCGCTCACTCACTCATCCCCATTCCTCCCTCTCCCGCTCCAAGAGGAATGGGGAAGAGAACTGAAAGCAGGTAAATCCTACGGGTTGAGGTAAGAACAGACCAATAACTAAGGTACCATGCAAAACTACTACTACTACCACTACCACTAATAATGATAAAGAAAATACTGAGAAGAGAGAATACAAAACTAAAAGGGGAAGGAAAAAAAAACCACTAAACGTAAGTCATACACAATACAACTGCTCACCACCTGCCAAACAATACCCAGCCCAACCTGAGCAGTGATCTGGGTCTCCTGAGTAACTCTCCCCACTTTATACACTGGGCATGACATGTTGTTGTATGGAATACCTCTGTGGCTAGTTTGGGTCAGGTGTCCTTTCTCTGCCTCCTCCTGGCTTCCCATGCCCCTCCTCACTGGCAGAGCACTAGACTGAAAAGTTCTTGATCAGAGTAAGCATTACTTAGCAACAACTAAAAACATCAGTGTGTTACCAGCACTGTTCCCAGACTAAAGGCAAAACCACCACCGCACCAGCTACTAGGAAGGAGGAAAATAACCGCTACAGCTGAACCCAGGGCATCCATATTACCAGAAAAGTTTTGTGGCTTTTTTTTTTTTAAAATCACAGAATCATTAGGGTTGGAAAGGGCCTTTGGAGATCAGATAGTCTAATCCCCCTGCCAAGGCAGGATCACCTAGAGCAGGTTGCAGAGGAACACTTCCAGGTGGGTTCTGAATGTCTCTAGAGGGAGATGCCACAGCCTCCCTGGGCAGCCCGCTCCTGTGCTCTGCCACCCTCAATGTAAATAAGTTCTTTCTCATGTTGAGGTGAAGCTTCTTGTGTTTTATTATATGGCCACTGCTACTCATCTTGTTGCTGGGCAGCACTGGAAAGAGTCTGGCACCATCCTCCTGGCACCCACCTTTGAGATACTTAGGCGCATTAATGAGATCCCCTCTCAGTCCACTCTTCTCTCTACTAAACAGGCCTAGCTCCTGCAATCTCTCCTTGTAAAAAAATGCTCCAAAGACCTGTTCATCCTTGCGGCCCTCTACTGGACCCTTTCCAGTAGCTCCTTGTCTGTCTTGTACTAAGGAGACCAGAACTGGACACTGTACTCCAGATGCAGTCTCACCAAGGTTACAGGATCATAGAATGGCTCGGGTTGGAAAGGACCTTAAGATCATCTAATTCCAACCCCCTGCCATGGGCACAGGTGCCTCACACTAGACCACGTTGCCCAAGGCTGTGTCCAGCCTGGCCTTGAACACTGCCAAGGATGAAGCATTTACCACTTCTTTGGGCAGCCTGTTTCAATGCCTTACCACCCTCACAGTAAAGAACTTCTTCCTTATATGTAACCTGAATTCCCCCTGTTTAAGTTTAAAAGCATTACCCCTTGTCCTACTGCTACAGTCCCTGCTACAGTCCTTCTCTGGCATCCCTGTAGTCCCTCTTCAGATATGGAAAGCTGCTATGAGGTCCCCATGCAGCCTTCTCTTCTCCAGGCTAAACATATGCATACTACTACTACCATTAATCGTAATAATGATAAGGGATAGCCCTTTAACTACTTTGGGTCAGGTGTCATGTCTCTGCTTCCTCCCGGCTTCCTGTGTCCCTCCTCACTGGCAGAGCATGAGAGACTGAAAAGTCCTTGATCGGTGTAAGCATTATTCTGCAGCAACTAAAAGATCGCTGTGTTATAAGTGTTGTGCCCAGACTAAAGCTGAAAACACAGCACTGCATCAGCTACTAAGAAGAAAAATAACTGCTACAACTGAATCCAAGAGAGGTAGATTGAGAACTGGCTCAATGGCAGAGTTCAGAGGGCTGCAATCAATGGAATAGGATCCAGCTGGAGGCCCGTAGTCAGTGTTGTTCCCCAGAGGCTGATACTGGGTCCAGTCTTGTTCAGCTTATCAATGTTTATCAATGACCTGGATGAAGGGCTAGAGTGTACCCTCAGCAAGTGTGCCAATGATACAAAGCTGGGGGGAGTGGCTGATACACCTGAAGGCTTTGCTGCCATTCAGCAGGACCTTGATATGCTGAAGGTTTGGACAGAAGTTCTCAATGACTTCTTTGCCTCAGTCTTCACCAACAAGTGCTCTAACCCCACTGCCGAAGTCTTGGAAGGCAGATGCAAGGACTGTGAGAATGAAGACCTCAGGCCTGCTGCAAGAGAGGATCAGGTTTGCGATCATCTTAGGAACCTGAGCATGCACAAGTCCATAGGAACTGATGAAATCCACACATCCTGAAGGAGACGGCAAATGAAGTTGCTAAGCACTGTCTATCATACCTGAAAAATCATGGCAGTTATGTAAAGCTCCTGACGACTGGAAAAAGGGAAATATAACACCCATTTTCATGAAGGGGAAAATGGAAGACCAACAGAACTACAGACCAGTCAGTCTCATCCCTGTACCTGGCAGGATCATGAAGAAGATTCTCCTGGAAACCATGCTAGTGCACATGAAAAATGAGGCGGTTGGTGACAACCAGTATGTCTTCACCAAAGCCAAATCATGCTTGACCAATTTGGTGGCCTCCTATGATCAGGCTGCAGAACTGATGGATAGGGACAAGACAGCTAACGTTGTCTACCAGGACTTGTGCAAAGTGTTTAACACTGTCTTGCATGACATCCGTACCTCATAGTAAGAAAGACTGATGGGGTTCTGGTGGAGCGATGTCATGACATACAGATCTATTGAAATCTGTCAAGAGTCAGCCACGATGAAGATAAGCATGATATAGTTGATATAATATACTCCTTTAGAAAAAAGTATTTTGAGAGAATTCCTCATCAAAACCTCTTAAATTAGCTAGGCTCTCATGCAGTATGGGGGAAAGACCTCCTGTGAATAAGTAACAAAACAGAAGACAGAGATCAAAGGGTAAAATAAAAATGACAGCTTTATCAGCAAGAACCTGAAGGACCTGTTCTGCAGTCAAGAAAAAAAAAAATAAATAAATAGGAGAGAATATGCTAGTGAATGACAACACAAAACTACCAAGGAGCAAAGAAGAAGATAATTCAGATATTTAAATATTTAAAACTATAGATAATTATTTGGAGCTGTTTACATTTCCTTTTACAACATGAAATACTCTTTCAACTACCTTTTTTTAGCAAGTAGAATTAAATGTTAAATCAAGACCACATGGTTTATTCGGGCTCTGGAAACATTTATATATCTCCAAAACAAATACTTGTAGGGCTTGGTCTATGATGATAACTGTGAGAGCTAGTTTATTTTTATAGACTGTTGCTAAAGCTCTGGTGGACTAAAAATAAGTTCTGTCAAACAATGATACTGTATTCTCAATCTATAACAAACAAATACTTTCTAGAGATCATCCAAATCAGGAGAGTGAAAATGAACTGTTATTTCTGAGAAATAACAAATAAGGACTTGGTAAAGATAGGATTCAGAAATATCTAGGGCTGTTAAGACATTGGGTGGAGGGGAGGTAAGGCATGAATGTTTTAACAGCCTTTATTTTGAATGATGTATAGCATACCTGTAATGTTCACTAGTTTAAAAAAGTTATACTGTAGTGTAATTTTCTAGATTAGCTGTAGGTTTTTTGTAGCAATGTTTTGACAGGCTGTGTGCTCTCACTGGATTTTGCCCCTCTAAACTTTTCAATTTGAGGGCTTTTCTGAATAAATCGATTTCACTTGCTCTGCTCTTCTGAAGCTCAGTGCCTGTACGCCAAGAGCTGCTAAATTAGTTGCTCTTGAGGTATCAAATACAACCCTACGATGATCTTTAGTGAATGGTCTCTACTTATGTTTTAAAAATTCACTCTCACATGAGAATGAACATTACAGAAGCCTTCTTTGTGAATTCTTCTTCAGTGTGGCCAGTTTTACTATTTAGATTTTGAAATGGCTTCTCTGTAATTTTTCATTCTTCCATTTTACCTTACTTGTTGTGCAATTTTGCAGTATTTCTGAGAAAACTATTGTTAAGTCACTGTACCTAAACTTTTCATTTGAAAACTCCTACGATCTGTTATTTGTTATCTCCCTGTATTCTTAGTCAAAGCAATCAAACCCTCAAAGCAAAATTTCCAGTTGACTCCTGTTTGTATGAATGCAATTAAAAGATTTTTTTATTTCTTTTTTTCTCCTTGAAATTCATTACAGAAATTAATTCCAAAACTTCAGGGAGTGTTCCAGGCTCTATCAGCTGAAACACTTTCGATTCTACAGAATAAAATCTGAAAAGGAAAGAAAAATGAAAAATATCGAACTGTCAGAACAAAATACTGCTACATCATCTCCATTACATACACATCTGACAACTCCAGAACCCCCAGTGACATTTTCCTACTCCCCCCTATCCAGTTGCTTTAAGATGAAGATTCTCTTGGGCCCTCCTTGCTGCCTGCACAGCCAAGAACAGTTCACTTTGCTCTGATGGTCAAAGCATAAACTCATTAAGAGACGCTAATCAGAGTGCACAACTCCAACTGGTACCAACATGTAACACCATTTAAAAGTTATCCACCAAAATGGTGAATGCATAAAACTAAAGGAAAATAAGGTCTGTACAATTGTGCTTCCCTCTCATACATGTATCTAATTCTACCAGTGTCAGTAGCCTTCACTATTTCATTGCTTTTTTACTAGTTTTTTGCTGTAGTTCAGATTACATAGTGCCAAACAAAGCACAGTGAGAAGATGCAATCTGCAGTTCTCTTGATATCATTTAGGCCACCTGGACAGAACATAATACATCACCAGTGCAAAGCCTAATCTTCTCAGTGAATCAAAATCCACACTCAAGATTGGCTTCTAGAAAGGAAGAACAAGCAATCTGAAGACTGCATCAAATCCTCGTATTATTTGGAAGTGGGAGCAAGGTAAGGTTTTTCCTTTGTTTCTAAATGTCTTGGTAGGGCAATGGCATAGGGAAAAAATCAAAACACAAACAAAATGACACCAAAAAACCTCAAAACAAAAAAACAAAAACAACAAAAAAACCCAAACAAACAAACAAAAAACAAAAAAACAAGGCAGGCATGAATTTGATGGCAATAGACCACTGAAAAATACAAATATATTTTATATACTATTTTACATTCATCCTCAAATATAAGTCATGATCAAAGCAAAATACCAGTTAAGTAAGAACTGTATTTATGGAACACCCATAAGTCTATTAGTCACCTGAATGATTCCAACAGACCATAGCTTTTAAAATACAGCTTTACCAGCACAGAAAGACAGGGGCTATGTAGTGTCACCATAATGGATTTGCTAAGTTCTTACACATCAAGAGATACAGACCAGTTTCTCAGCTGTTCCTAACCATATTACCAGCTACACAAACTATTTGCGGATATTTCACATCCAGAGTCCACTAAACCCTTTAGCCATTGCTTCTCTTCCTCCTCCTTCAAAAAGAAACAGAACTGAAATACTCTGGGTACTAACACTGAGTATATTAGAAACATATCTGCACCTGAAGCTGCAACAAAGATGAATAAAAGGGAAACTATTCACTGAAAGGCTAGAAGAAAAAAATCATTTAAAACAGTTACTATGTATCACATGCTATTTATCCAGAGATAAAGAGATTAGACAGATTTATACTTTATACTCAATTTATACTCACTTTATACTGAGCAGTATAACACGTGATAAGCATCACCTGTAGGCCAGAAGGCACAATCCATAAGATAGATTAGATAGTCTGAAACAAAGAACATTCTGTGCCTTGCAGTCACTAGTTCAAGGCAGAATACACCATACTAGGAAATTCAGAAACACACATAAGACCTTGAATGTATACTGCCCCTATAAAAAGCTCAGTTCTTTCAAATTAAGTGGCTTTTCAGAATTAAAGCTGCTATAAATCCCATATGGAAGACCATTTTTATTAGAAGATCTTAAGAGCAAGTTTGGCATCAGCAGTGAAGACTAAGAGCAGAAGCAAGCTTTGGAAAAATTGCCTCAACTAAGACTGCCTGGTGCTTCCTACTGTAACACCATCTCTTCAGCTCTTACAACTTTAGCAAGCCGTAATTGTTCAGACTAAAATTTTCCACATTGTACATTTGCCAATTCTGAGAGACATTTTTTCAAGTACTTTTAGTCCCTTCCAAGAAAGAGGCTAGGGAAAATCACGCTACTCCTTACAGATTAATGAATTCCACTGACCTTTCCAACAGCTTGAGCTCACTAACACTTCAGAAGGGATTGGATACCGAGTACAAATCTTTGCCAACCTCGAACCCCTGGCCAACTTCAAACCCTTTGCCAACCCTTGCCTCCTTAATTTGGCCAAGATCAAGCCTTGGTGCATACTGCTAATTTATGTATGCAGAAGAAATTTTGATTTTAGCAATGCATTGATCACCTATCCAAGCACTATGCGGGAGACAGGGAAGCCATGAATGGGGGACATAAATGACTACAGGCAGGCTGAAAGATGCACAAATGTAAGAGCCAACATGAAAACAGAATCAGTAACTGCTACCTGGGCACAGGAGGAGGGAAAAAGGGTAGTAAAGGCTGGCTGGTAAAGAAGGAGTGGAAAAGCAACAGCAGGAAAAAGAGTACCTTGGAGTAAAAAAAAGTGCCTTGAAGAAAATGCAGGGAGGGCTATAAGACAAGTCTGTGCATTCCCTTCAAGGACTGGAATGAAACCCAAAATTGCTGTCTAGCAGACAAATGGTGAGACTTAGTATCTGCAGAACTGTTAAGTAATCCATCCTATTTTCCTATGAACCACAGAGAAGACAACTACATACTACCCTGATAAAATAATACCTTTAATTCAGACTACAGAGGTCTGTTGCACTGAAAATTATCCATCCTGATAAAGAACAACATCTGTTGGGTTTTTTTTTTTTAAATATATGTAAAAAAACCACAAACACTACAAATTCACAAATATTAAAACAAGTTAAAGAAAAATCAAAGACTGCAAAATCAAGTGCTGAAAGTCTTCGCAATTTTAATTAGGCTTTTCTCTGCATGCATTTGATGAGGAGTTTTTGAAGACACAAACACATAAAAAACTAAATGGAAAAATGTGATTGTTTGAATGTAACTGTCCATGTCTTGAAACTAACTCGATACTGTTTATCATCATCCTCTTTTAATGTCTTTGCCTATACCTATGGAGTTCCAGCAGAGCAGGCATCCCACAAAGCCAGCATGAACTAGAGGCATTTGGGGGAACACCAGGAATCTGTTACAGATTACACTGTCATCATTCTTGTACCTTTACTAAACAAATACTTTTATTCCTTTAAGTTCTATCATGACCCAAGTGTGTCTCATAGCCTTCTGACATCTCTCCACTGTCTTACTCCTTCACAGAGGTAAAACAGCCCCACTCCCAATGCAATCAGAAAAGAACAAGTCTGTAATATTTAGGAAACAAACCCACATATGACTAATATTCAGTCAGTCCTTACCTCATTTGGTGGAATGACAGCAAACGGTTGGATGACAGCTGCCAGTGGAATACGAGCCTGTTTGGCCATATCTGAAGACGATGGGAAGCAGTAGGTAGTACATCGGATGTAACGAGGGCTGGCATGGCCTGGAACACCCAACATAGCATGCAGAATGAAAGGCTGTTAGGAATCTGCCTGCCTCAAACATAAACCAGAAGAATCAAAACCAAAACATAAACAAGTACATAAGTACACCTTTCTTTTTCTCCCATTCAAGTGTCTACCCATCTCTCTGCTTTATGTATGTGTCAGTCCATTGCCCCACCCTGTGGGTAAATCTTTTCTTGCTGTTTGAGTTTAAAGCAGACATTTAAACATATCAAGAAAAAAAATCTACAATTATTTGCAATAAGAATCTCAACAGAGATTAATTTGAAACATATCATATCTAAGATTTTAAAGGAAAATAATAGGGGTGAAAACCCCAGTGGAAATGTCAGCACTGTATATAAACAAATGCTTTTGACTGACACCTACTGTTAAGATTGCTCTAATGAGCAAGCTCTGATTCAGAAAATAGTGTATCTGTGTTAACATCACTATGCTCATTTATCTTGCAAAATACCGTGTGCTAAAATCACTACAACACTTATGTAGCACACTTAGCTCAGTTTCCTCAGTGAGAAACTGTGCTAGGCACAGAAAGCCAACATTTCAGAAATCGGCTTCCTTATGCTTCTTTTTTAACCACCAAGCTGTAGCTCTGCTCAGTTTCTTGAAAGGAATTTATTTTTTTGTTCATCAAAACTACATTACTCCATTCCCAGTAATGCCAGAAATACCTTGATGTGTTTGCACATTTCATACAGTTTATCCAAACACTGATAAATTAATGCTGGACTAAATGATACCCCCAGCTAAATCTGTATTAAAATCCAAGTCTGCTGTCAAGAGCAGCACATGGAATATTGTACTTCCAGGCCCTAGGCAGAAACAAAAGCAGATACATTGGCCAAAGGAAAAAAATAAGTCAACTAGACAGCTTGTACGCTGCCCCTATCACTTGAATAGAATTTTCCAAAATTCCCATCTTAAAAGGCAACAGTGCTAGCCTCATTGCTTATTCCAGTGTCCACCTTTTGAAATTTCAGAAGAATCCAGAAAGCATTTTCAACCTGAAGTTTAAAACCTTGAAAATTTTTAACTTAAAAAGAAAACTTGTCTCAATTATTCATATTATTTTAAAGGTCAGGAAATGTAGAGGAGCTGTTAACCCAAGGCATAAGAAACCAAATCCCAATTCCCCATCCCTTCTCTCTTCCCCCCCTCTTTTTCTTTAAAGGGAGTTGCCCATTTCATGTCTAATTTAGACTAAATAGCATCATTTACAGATGACAAGTTTGAGAATTTAGGTGGGTTTGTTTGGTTGGGTTTTTTTCTTCAAAATTAATTTGATTTCACGTAGAAAGACTCCCAAATGAGTAACAAGGAAGGTTACCTTGGTCATGGATTACACAGTCTGTGGTGACAAGAGGAGGAACCTGTCCTCTTGTGTTTGTAGCATAGATCTGCCCTCCTCTAGAAGCTTTATCATTTTCAATTACTTGAATCTGATGAATAAAAAGCAAGGGCAGTGTGAGTGGACAGTGCTATAAAGCTATCACACTTCAGGCTTCTGAGACACTTAACTAGAAAACTATACATGCATCTGAGCTGAGCTGTATTACAACTACAGTTGCCTGTTGGAACTCAGGGGTAAATCTATACATTGGGATGGATAAGACACAGTTAACAAATGAGTTATTTAGAGTAAGCATACTGAATGCTAGGACAGACCTTTTTAGGAGAGGTTGGCAACAAATTGAGGACAGTGATCGTGTAAATAAGTCTTTCTTACTGATTCTGGCCTTCTATTTTCCCAGATCAAACTGAAGTGCAAAGTTGCTTGACCTTACTCAGATGCCACCTATATCAGGCTATCATTGTATGACCATAGCTGTGCCAGCTGCTGCTCTCCATAAATGAATGCACAGGTAATTGATCAGATTGCAATGGTGGGAGGGGCAAGCCCTCATTCCTCCTGAACAGGCTCCATGCAAAGGGGGGGTTAAGAAATAAACAATAATCTATATTGTAGGTCACCTTCCTAGCTGAGCTGTATTTCAGGACTGCCATTTAGAAAAAAGCAATTTAAACTCCTGAAAAAAGCCTTGCTGGCCATCACATAGTACATCAACACTGGAGCTCAGGGGTTTCATTCTCTAGGTCAGACTACCTTGTTGTGAGCTTCCTCTTACAAAGTAAAGGAGACCAATCACAGAAATTTTTATTAAAATGAGGCAGCTCTGATCGTGTACATTTACTCTGGTTGATGCCTAGTTTATAGCAATATACAATGCCATGCCATGAAATGCTCATGAAGCTGTCTCTACTTCTGAACAAATTCCTCTCACATACACTTTTTCAACCGTCCTTTATGCACAGTCCCTTAACCCTGTTTAAGTCTGATACTTTTCAGAATATAACTGAAGGTCTATAAGGCTGCATTTTGTTCCACAGCATAAACCAGATCACCGAGATGATATCGTTATTCCTCCTCTTCCCTCAAAGAAGCTGTCTTTTCAGAAATCTGGTTTAGAGTATAGCTAAACTGCTGTAAGAGGCAAGAGGAATGAGGCAATTTCTGAAATGGGCTTTGCCACTGCTGCTGGTATACGATGGAATTGTACCTTTACACTGCACATGAATTTCTAATAATAGGAAGTTCAGAAGCCTCTGTTGGAAAGCAAGCAGAGAAGAAAACCAAAATTGGTTGCATATAATCTATTGATCATTGTCAAAGAGGTATTTCCTAACACACTGGAAATAATCAGGGGTTTGTAAAACTTTTTTTCCCTAATGAAGTTTTTGTATTGAAATTTAAAAATACAATACATTCCTTAGAGAGCTTGTTGTATATTCTGTGTGATTACTTTTCCATCTCTTGCATACCTATTGCTAATTCTTGATTCAGAAGAAAAAAGGTTTTGAACTAAAAAGGTCCACTGGCTGAAGAAAGCAAACTATTATCAGAATTAGCTCTGCAGCGGATCAATGTACCATGGTATTATGCAGTTAACTGACCTAAATACATCACTGTTCTTGGAAATAATTGTTGACAAAGCCAGTATGCTAGTTTTCATAGATGTTTTCAGAGTACGTATCAACCTCTAACATACGTGAAAAAATATAAATCAACAATGGCTCAGATAAAAAGAAAATTTATCTGGCAACACTACTGTAATTATATAATGTAAATATAACACAAGAAATACACATGGTTTTATTAATTACTCATTCTGAATTAGCTTTATGCCCCTTACAGACCTTGCCCTAGATCATGTTTCTTTTAAACATGTCATTTTGATCCTCTCTGTGCTGCTTATATAAACCTGTTAACCTATTTTAACATTGCTGTCACAGTCAAGGCTGTTTATCCTACATGTATAATTGAAACAAGACATCAGCCCATGCTGTCATGCCAGACCTCCTTCTCCACCTATTTTTTTTTTTTTATTAGACAAGACTGTATTACCCTTCTTATGCAAAAAATACCATACTGAAACAGCTAGAAATGCCTGACCTATTAAGGACATTTGTTAATTACACAGACTCTCACTTTAGTTTTTTCATACAAAGGCTTTTAGTTACATTTAACTTAAAAATAACTTTTAACAAAGGCAATTGCAGTTGTTACATGAACCTCTAAGTGATTATCAACAAGCATTTTCTCAGCATTTTGGGGATTTTACATCAAAGCCATCACTGGATTAAAAAAAAAAAAAATCTTTTCTAGAAGGACAAAAGAATATCACAATTTAAGGAAGCTGGGCTGCTCCCGATAGACAGTGTCGGGACTTTTACACAAATGCTTTTTCCTCATCTTTTTGGAACTTGTATTCTTTCCTGTACAGCAGTGCTGCCTCAGGAAAGAAGTGGAAGATTCTTTCACCCAGACTAGCTTACAGTGTGGTGGTTAATACATTTCTCTAAGCAGAAAGTTCTAGGTCAGAGCTGCAGGACACAGCTGGCTTCAAGACTCCCAGCTCTCTGAAGACCTTTCTGACCAGTTTGGATGAGTGGCAGAACCAGTGTGTGTGCACATCAAAATGTGTTTTCCCCATGAGTTCAGTGGTTTCTATTTCAATCAGCTGTTCAGTGAAGTTTAGACTATTTTATTTAAAATAGACAGACACAACCACAACCAAGTTTTCTCTAACACCACTCTAAGAGACACTGTCTCACCAGTACATTTTCAGGGGCGCAACTGAGCCTCTTTAACCTGTATGAAGCTTAAGCATTAAGTACGTTTGAAGCTACTGAAACCTTTATAAGGCTGCAAAAGCTAGAAGGATGCTAAGGCAAATGATTCTAGTTGCCTGGGAAACTCCTGAAATCAGAGAGTGAAGAGCCTTTTGAGCATGGGACTTTTTACCATATCCATTTTGAGTTCTTGTACCTGTATTCTGCACAAATCCTGCTTTACATATCTGTTCCAAGTTTAAGGTTTCAGACTTTCCAGAGTAAAAGGGAAAGGTGATTAATTGCAGTGAATGCAAGTAATCCTTCAGTACTGCTTACCTTAGTATGCATTCATACTAAGAATCCATTTGACAATTCCTATTAAATACGCCCCATGTTAGATAAAGTTATAAAGGCTCTTCAGTACTAACATCATGCACTAATTCATCCAAAACTGACAGCACAAAGTACAAAACTGCCTATCATTAAGAACTTGAAAAAATTAGAAGAGATTTTGTGAACCAAGCCATGTTAAGAGCAATTTTTTGTTCAAAAAAAACAAACCAAACACCGCCCCCCAAAAAACCCAACAAAGAAAACCCCACCAACTAAAACAAATACAATACTAGCACTGTCATTCCTCTATCTTAAATGCAGCAGAAATTTACTTTCATAAAAACAACACTGCCACATTACTTACTGGGCTGGGAATAGAGTCAGGATCAAGCTTCTTCTGCTGTGGGCCTGAGAGCTGTGCTGGACCCCCATAAAAAGCACCAGGATAAGACAGTTGAGACCCTGCCATCTGAGGACCATAGTTTGCTGCAGAGTTACAAACGACAATTCATTTATCATAGAATCATAGAATAGTTAGGGCTGGCAAGGACCTTAAGATCACCTAGTTCCAACCCCCCTGAAATGGGCAGGGATACCTCACACTAAACCATGCCACCCAAAGCTTTGTCCAACCTGGCCTTGAACACCGCCAGCCATGGACCATTCCCAAATTCCCTGGGCAACCCATTCCAGTGCCTCACCAACCTCACAGTAAAGAGCTTCCTCCTTATATCCAATCTAAACTTCCTCTGTTTAAGTTTGAACCCGTTATCCCTGGTCCTATCACTACAGACTCTAATAAAGAGTCCGTCTCCAGCATCCTTGTAGGCCCTCTTCAGATACTGGAAGACTTCTCTGAGGTCTCCAAGCAGCTTCTTCTCCAGGCTGAACAGCCCCAACTTTCTCATCCTATCTTCATACAGGAGGTGCTCCAGTCCCAAGATCATCCTTGTGACCCTCCCCTCTGGACTTGTTCCAACAGTTCCATGTCCTTTTATGTTGAAGACACCAAAACAGAACACAATACTCCAAGTGAGGTCTCACAGGAGCAGAGTAGAGGGGCAGGATCACCTCCCTCGACCAGCTGATTATGCTCCTTTTGATGCAGCCCAGTATATGGTTGGCTTTCTGGGCTGTGAGCGCACACTGCTGGCTCGTGTTCGTTTTCTCATCAACCAACAGCCCCAAGCCCTTCTCCGCAGGGCTGCTCTGAATCTCTTCTCCGCCCAGCCTGGAGCTGTGCCTGGGATTGCCCCAACCCAGGTGTTTAAGTTGCATTATCAATTTTTAATAACAAATTTTGCTATACAATTCATTCTCACTCAGCTAAATGCAACTTCTCTTCTGTTTTCAGCACATAAAAAAAAGGATCACTTTAGCTCATACATACAGTCTGTGTTTAAAGGCAAGCGTAAGACTTTGGTTCTAATGTTTACAGGTAGATGACAAATAAGATAGTTAGAGATTATCACAGCTACTCAAAACAGACCATTACATTAGTGAGAATCTCTCCCCTAACATCAGTCAATACAAACTGGTCTAGCTAGCTGGCTTTTTAGCTGTCAAAATAACTGTTTTCCTCATCTTTGTTAGGTGAAATAACTGCATTGAGTTACAATCCTTAACTGCAGGAAGGCATTTTTCAAAGCTGCTTATGACAGGCAACACTGTAAGACAGAGAGCAACCTGTATCTTTACAAAGTGTAAGAAAAACATCTTTGTGCAATATGTTATGCCTTTACCCATCGCTAACCAAAGAATTCTGTTCCTGGTCCAAATTCATCTTCTTTTTCCTGTTACAGTCTGAACAGGGTGCTAAACTTTTGAGCAAAAGCATGGTCTGCCTTGAGTGTACTGACTGACAATGCAAATCCTTCCATACTACAATAAGGTTACTAAATTTTCATTTTTCCAGTTCAGCAGAACATCAACCATGAATGGCGAAAATTACACTAGTGATTCTCCATGTGTGTTTTGTTTTCAATTACAAACGCATCCTTCCTTACACTGCTGATATCCAGGTCCTGAAGGCTGTGCTGAAAGCTGCCCAGGTCCAGGGATTCCATCTTGTCTGGCTACAGGAGGCAACGACGGTTGAGCACTAAGGCCATTAAGATTATTTGCTAGTGGAGGAACCTGTGATCCAGGTGGTAAAGCTACTTGCTGCTGGGCTGGTGGAGGCGATAGCTGTGGACCCTGAAAAGATGCTGGATGCCCAGAAGACAGGAGAAGGCTTGGAGTAGTGCCAGGACCTGAACAAGAAACTATGTCAGCTGCGTCAGAACCAAAAACCTACTACTAACTCTATGCGGAAGGTGTTCTGGTTTTTCTTAATACATTTACAACGTCTAAGCAGTACTGTATCCCACACTGACAATGCTGCATTATGGGGATTCTGAATCCCTGTTCACATAACAAATCTGACCTTGTAGTTTAACTCTGAACTGATTCAGACATTCAGTTTTATTTCATTTGGCTCTATTTTCAATAAAACCCTGCAGCTGGGGTGTATGGGGAAGGGGAGAGGAAGCCAGCCTCTGGCAATTCTTAATCAGATTACACATAAATCACAATTTGCTTTGGAAATAACATTTAATTTCATAATTCGAAACAACATTCTTTTTGTTTAATAACATAGTAAATTTCTCTTATGTGGCATGTTTTTGTTAGTCTGCCATCTGCATTTCAACATGACATGTTAGATGGAAGATAAATCCATTCATTTTATCTTGTTTACAACCATCTCTGGTTTTAACGTTAAAAGATGAAACGTGGGAATTATTTTGTGCACACTGGTGAGGAATAGTCTGTTGTTGATAAGGTACAGATTCCAATTAGAATCAAGGACCCTGAAAATACGGGGGGGGTGTGGGGGGTGTTTTGAGACATACAGTCTGTAAATACTTATTACTTTATAAAGCCTACATTTTTTAGTCATATTTCTCCCTAAAAGCCTACAGAAACATAATTTCCAAGAAAGCTAAAACAACAACTAAAATTAGGCTTGGAGCAAAAGAACCAATATATTCATATACAAATACTGAAATGCATCACCTGTCAAACATGTTAACTGGAAAGAAAAAAAATAAATTAATCGCATGCAAAACAAGCTCAGGTACTTGCTGGTCCAAACATCACTCCAGTAGCTTTACAAGCTGTGAGTTTCAGGACTCTGTCAAGTTAGACCAACTAAGACTTACAGCTAAGGAAAAATCAGAAGAACAAAACCCAACACAGAGGAAAACTTGTAAAGAATTTATGTCTTCAGTGGTCTGAAGGGTATCTCAGCCTTCCACGATGAGCAAGAACATTACACTTTACACAGCTATTGCCGAAGGCAATATAATGGAGGCAGGGAAAAAAAAATATTTTGCTCTAAATAATATAAATTGATGTATGTGAAGTGCTCTAGAGGTGGTGCACCACACTTCATTCCGTATAAAAAGGCCTGAATTAACTGCAAATGCAGTTCAGTCCATCAAGGTGCATCAGAGTCTAAAATAATCTAAGGTGAAGAACGTCTAAGTTTTCACAAGCAATCATACAAACAGAAGGTCAAACCCACGGTACTTATACAGGTTTCATTCTAGTCAAGTCACTAACTCAAAAAGCCAGGGTAGGGACAGCAAACTTCTATCAGAGAAGCCTGCCCTGAGAAGTTCACTTTCACACATATCCTACAAAGATACAGACCACCATCATTTCCACTCCTTTTAAATAAAAAGGCAAATTTCATCAGGAAATACTCAGGAAAAGCAGATATAACCAGAATAGTGAGAAATGATTTACATGGAAGAATCACACGATCCCATTTTTACCTCATGGCTTAGGTTTGAGATGTTTTAACCTCAAAATAAATGCAAATAAATTTAGATTAAAAACTGAACTATACTTTGTGACCAAAAAAAAAAAAAAAAAAAGAATAAGATGAAAGGAAAAAGTCAATCAAATCACATAAAACTGATTACCGTAGCTATTTATCTGCATACTGTCGAGCTGGTTAGCAAGTTGTGTTGCAGATGAAGTGGATGTAGTATTTGGGTAGGCTGGTTGTGACTGATGACTGAAGGGAGGATAGGAAAGTCTTGAGTTGCATGGAGGTGGAGGGCCTTGAAACCTAAGGGGAAAAATTACTGCAGTTATGCAAAAGATTTAATCAACCAATCATAGGGTGGTGCTGAAACAACTAATTAGGACAGCCAAACACTTAAGAGAGTTTGCTCACATCCTGCTCAGAAAGCGTATACTTGTACTAAAATAGTCATGAAGCTCACAGAATTGTACTCTTGTTTAAAAAAAAACAAAACCAAGATGTACATGTTTATTTGCATACTTGTTAGAAACAAAGAAGAGCAAGCATGCTATGGCAAAGAGACAGTGGTAAGTAACTACGTGGAAGCTTGAAGATTAAGAAACACAAGCTTCTGAACATATCACACTACTCCGCCCCTTTTCCATGCTTATAGAAGAGGATTCCCTACCAGGGAGGGGTAAGAAGATTAGGAGTAAAATCTGTGAAGAGGAGAAAATGAAGTGAGAAATTGTTAAGGAGTTCCTGCTAGTGGAAGAAAAAAGATGGAGGTAGGGAAAAATTGCTACACAGTTATCAGATGTGGAAAAACATGAATGCAAGAAGACCAAAGAAAAGAAAGTAGTGACTCACATGTGGCATATAAAAATATTTTCTACCAGACTATACTGCTCTGAAAAATAAGAAATCAGGCTATCTCCCAGGAAAGATCTACACTGATTTCCCTAGGAGTACTTCTAAAACTGAGGAGGGGCCTATCCATTTCAAGAGAATTAGAAGTCACTTGAAATTTTGATGTGGTAATTTCCTTGCCTAAAACAGCCAGCTCTCAGCAATTTGGGAATAAAACAAGATTAGGTGAAAAAGAGTAGTGCGCATCTGTCAGCGCACTGACTGGAAGCTAGGAAAAAGAATCAGTATCTTGCTGGATTGCTCATGTCATTCTGACTCTGGTCACCTTGTCTTTTCATCTTCTGGACACCAACCACTTTTCCCCATGCATTAGCACATTGTCTTCTACAACTGATCATCAGTTTCCTCAGGTTCTCCTTTAAACAGTGATAACACAGAGCCAACAAACAGGATTCCGTATTTTGATAACCAACAAAATACACATGGGTTTTTTGAACAGTAATAACTGCACAACTAAAAAGCACAGAAATAATTGACTTCAACCAATTAAAACAAGAATGCTGTTAGCCAGTGTCAAGTTCCCTAAAACTAAAATTGCTAAAGGTACACAAGCTAATTCTGCCACTCCTGGGAGGTCAGCAAAATAAGTAACATTTGAGAGAATACAAGACCTAAGCATATTTACCCACTTACAACTACCTGCAACATAACCACTGTGATATTGCTTTGAAGCAATGGGTCTAAGATCAAGAAAGACGACTAAAAAAACCCAAACAATGCACGATAAAGAGCTGACTTTCTGTCACATGGAATTTAATGAGACTACAGATCACACTGCATGATCTGGCAGTTTAACACAAGGAACCAAACTAGCAGATACAGTTTAGAACTGGAGTAAGTCAGAACTACTGAAGATTAAAGGGATGTCATACTTTAATGTCAGTGAAGCAGCCAAAGAGAGGGAACAGTAGTCAAATAGCTTAGATCTCATGTATTAATTATTGCAAGTCACCTATGTGGTTGTTGCCCTGATGTACTGAGCCCATTTTGAGAGTTGGTCTGGCTGAACTGATGTGCACCAGGTCGTGGAGGCCCAACAGAAGCTGAGGATCCAAAAGGCACAGTTGATTTTGGCACACCTGCAAAAGAAGATGTAATTTTACATATGAGCCCTTGTCGTGGTTTAAGCCATAAATCAGCCACGCAGTTTGTTCACTCACTTCCCCCTTTTTCTTCCCTCTGCTCCTG
>JAOEHY010024109.1:0-33116 GCA_025447955.1 Psilopsiagon aurifrons
CCACAAGTCAAAAACACAGTGCTGCACCAACTACTAAGAAGGAGAAAAATGACTGCTACTGCTGAACCCATGACAGAGAGCATGGAGACCTCTGTGGCAAGCATCTCCTGCAGGCTCCCAACCTAACCCAGGATGAGGCTGACACCCTTCCATGTCTGGCCACTTCTGACTCTTCAGATGCGTTGTTATGACTCAGGCGAGGGCAAGTCCTGGCTCTGACACAGATCCCAAAACAGACTGGCATCCCAGCGAGACTGTGTATTACACATTCATAGCCAGACTGCTGAAGGTAACTTTGGCCATAGGACTGTGGTGTCTTTGCAACTCTGGAGACATTGATTTCCTCAGATATGACAGATGTGTTGAAATATGAATAGTAGTTTCACAGATTTGCCTCAAGCTGCCTTTCACATTCACAGTCATAGAAGCTAATCCTCTGATCTGGGACTCCATCATATCTCCACACAACTTTGTTTGGTTGCTTACAGGGAAACACAACAGTAGGAAACTATTTTATGTAATTTAACAGTGAGAAAGAGAGCAAGGGAGCCAGCACTGTGTGATCATCCAGCTTTCTGAACCACCATCAGGTGGTGCCTAAAGTAAAATTTGATCATTGGTGCTTTACAGTGGCACCAACTTGGAACAGGCTTCTATCTTTCCTTTTTCAGATTATGAAGCTGAAACAACTTATTAGAAAAAAAAAGGATCTGAATTTTAATCAATAATCATGCCATAGTAAGATAAATTTATGCTTGCAAAGGCTTCAACAGATGTTTTTCATTGTAATGGCTGCAATCCAGAATCTTTTTACATTCTTATTTTCTTTCCTCAAACTGAAATAAGACCAGAGGTCACTCCAAATTCCTTTTTGCGTGTGTGTTTCTGTGTGTGAAGAAAGTGGACACATGTAGAAAAAAAATATCCCTCTAAATAGGAAAAATAAATCAGAAATACCACAAACCAGGAGAAACTCAGATTTTCTGAGTGATGCAGACATTTAGAAATTAAAGCCATCTGAAACATTAATTTAAAAAACATCCCAACTTCTTTTGAAGTGGATTTCTCAATGAGGAAAGCAACGTCGTTGGCTCAAGGAAGGTGCAGTGGCACCACAAAGTTCATGCAACTTTCCCAAATACTTCAGAAACCCGTATAAGCTCATCCAAACCAAAAAGCAAAACATAAACCAAGATACTTGACTCACGAACTAGCCACTAAAATGTCAACTGGTTACAGAATGCTCCACCTGCCAAGGCTGAAATCTAGGACAAAGATCCCAGAAGGGTCAAAATCCTGTAATCCTTACTCAGACAAAATACTATTAACTCTAAAACTACCCTAAAAAATGGAGAAAAGACCTATGCTATACAATGAGACCAGAGTTAAATGTTTTTTTGTGAAAACAACATGCTTGTGGAAGGTGCCAGGCTGCTAGTCCCAGAAATCAAAGGCAGCTATAGTTGAGGCAGAAGTAAGACGTGCTTGTTCATCAACCTGCCATGACCTGAGGCCAGGACAAAGAGTTCAGTCTCCTTGCCTGCTTAAATCCTTGGCTTGGGAGCTTTCATAGTCAGCAAGGGTGCTAATTAGAGTCAACTGTGGTGTTGTCACACGTGTATTGGGAACTGGGAGGAGACCAACCTTATTTTTACAATAGCATCACACAGAAGGAAGTTTTGCTTGGTTTGATTTAATGATTTGATTAGAATTTGAGCCAATAATTTACAAGGGATAGGTGTTGTATCCACTGCCAGTCCTCTAAACCAGCCAGTTTCGTACAGGATCAAATTTATATAACAGTCCAGACTCTGCAGTGACATAGATAAGGGTATAAATTTCATTCCAAGTGTAAATGAATAATAAAGTAGTTACAAAGTAGTATGCCTGTACGCTGATTTGGCATTCCATGTGTGTGCAGAAGCAATTTGGTATGCTATGGGGACAAAATTCAGCCCTGGCATAAATCAATGGGACTTAGATCTATTGAACACCAGAACTGAAATAGAACTCAAAAGCATTTTAGACAGTGTAGGAATTAGTGATGGGAAGGATATGTGAAGGGCGTATGGATGGGGAACAGCACAGAAGGGGAAAACAGCAGGAAAGAAGCAAGGAAAGAGGAGGGCAGAAGCTGAACAGGACCTTCTCTGTTCTTTTTCCTGTTCCTTTTCTTCAACTGGAACTTGATTTTTTTCCCCTTTTTTCTCCCCTGCATCCAAACTGTGCGATAAATTGAGGAACAGCTTGGAAACACTTAAAAGCCTTTTTAATGATCAGTTACACCTGATGAGTAACAATCATTCAGGTCAGTTCTGAACGACGTCCAGAGACCTCTGCGGAATTTCCATCTGCTTGCCACAAACAGCTGCAGGGGCATTTGGCCACGAAGTACTCTTGAATCCATAGAGTTATAGTCGAGGTGAACTGAGCCAGCATTACAGTTTTCTAGACCTAGTTTCCCACAGCAAACAGATCCCAAGTGATAAAACTACAGTAACACAAACACTCAGACACATGAAAAGAAGGATACTGCAAATCTGGGTGAAAACCAAACTATTAAAATGTAATACTGGTAGCTGAAAGCAGGCATGGTTTTTACCAGGCGGCTAAGGAACCTCAATTGTGACTCATTTTATTGGGCACACCTGCATTGCAAAAACTGAAGGAAAGCTGCATGTCTCTACTGCTGGCCTATGTAAACTGAAGCGTTCCTTGAAGTGTTCATTATTGTGCGGTGTAAGCATGGAGGAGAGCGCCAAAAAATGGTATTTTCTATTGCATATAGCATATTGGATTATTTAAATAGTCTGTAAGTGGGCATGAGGGAGCAATGCAGAGGTTCTGCAAATTGCCACCATACATTTCAAACATTTATAAGCTCTCAGGTGTTGATCACAGTGGTTTATTTATATACTACATACACAGTGCTAAGGTCCTCAGCACTAATAGGGAACAGAAAGTAGCTTTTTGTTACTGTTTTTGTAAGAGTTTTTTTTTCAGACTGAGCACTTGCTACCAGCTTTAGGCAGCAGGTTTTGATATTTTAGTAAAAACTTACACTGATGCCACTTTTGAAGAATCTTCCACTAAGCAAAACTCTCCAGACATTATAGGCATGGGCATTTGTCTCACCATTATGCATAAAAGCAGCTAGATTATAAAAATACTGTCTGACACATATTCTGAGGCTTCCCAGAGCAGGAAAAAATAACATTCAGGATAAAGCATGAGTATCTCCACTGTCAGCAAGCTGTACAATTTCACATCTATTTTGTGCACATCACCTGCATCTTGTTACCAAACCCAATAGAATCTACTTAACTGTATTCAAATCACATTTAAATTAAGCATCACAGTTTCTGAAAATGCTTTTTTTTTGCAACATACTGAAAGGATGCTTATAGTTTATCTTGGCAAGTGTAAATTTATTACAATTATTCACCTATTTGATCAACATCCACCCACATACTGTCACTCACAGCTGAAAGTTTCATCCACATATACTTTGAGAAACACATTCAAAACCAAAAAAAGGTGTCATGTTTTCCCCAGTACAAAAGCTGTTTTCTTCTGTAATACTGGAGCAAGTCATAGAATAAACAGAAACTACTCTTGGGCTCTTAAAAATGCTCAGGCACAGGCTTCCAAAGGCTATCAGAAACATACACATATCACAGTACATTGCCATTACCCATCAAAACATTGGTTGCTGACAATTATGAATACCTCCATGGCAATGGGTAAAAATTAACAGTGAAATGATCATAATACCTTCACATTTGTATGTGGACCCTTAAGAACTTTTTTCAGATCCTTCCCTGAGAAGAGAGAGAATGGGAACACGAGAGGAAGCTCATTTCTCTTACCAGAATAAGGTTGATGAGATTGCCTTTGATTAAACTCACAACATTTCCAAGCCAGCTTCAAATACCATCCAGTATACCTGGGTAGACTCCATCAGAGGGCAGAGGCTGAGTTAAATGGTAGGTTATCTAACCACCTGCTTGATTAGACAGATCTAGGTTAAAACATGCACTACAGAAATCACCAGCCTTTAAGTTCATTAGAGTCTAGGGCAAGGTTTATGCATGAGCACACAGTAATGCATGTGCATTGTCAGAGCTGGGCTAGGAAACGTTGCAGAGCTGCCTTGACTCCCAGAAGGCTCCGTAAATTCTTGACCTCTCTGCCATCAAGCAACCTAAGTAATCACACAATTTGCAGAGCCAGAAGTAACTGGGATGAGAGAAAGGTCCCGCAGGATCCCCAGCCAGCTCAGTTCTACACAGCACTAGTTCTCCTTCGCAAGAGCAGACACAACCCCCTTTCCGGCTAGTCTCACAGGTGGTACTAAAGTTTAATCATAATGATAGAACAGGGGATAAGAAGAAACTGATTGGCATTTAACTATGTTAATCATGGTAGCCATGCACTTCATTCACGATTGAAGCTCAGCAGCTGTATAAATGAGGTGTTTGCAAAGGAAAGAATTTGGTGACTAACCTTGAATCTGCTGTCCTTAAGCAAATAGGGATTTACTTATCATTTGTAGGGATATACTATCATTTGTTGGAGAATGTCATAAAAAGGTGAGAATTCAATATTTTAAAGCCCATGTGCAGCACCTTAATAAAATATTCTCCCAATCATGCAGGGAAGTTCAAGCATCCTCTTCAGATAAGGCTGTATTTACCCAAGATTAACAGCTGTCTTGTTTTCCTCCACCAAACAAATCCATGCACTACAGCTGCCTGGAAGCAACTTCCTGGGTCATCAGCTTAGTCACCTGCTCTCAGATCACAAAATTCCTTCAAGTACACAATGTCCCTAAAACCAGATTTATTTTCCCCTCTCTCCCTCCTTCCCCATCTTACTCTGACTGAAAGTTTGTTCCAGAAGCTGACTACTCAGGTTTACACTGGACCTGTCCTTACCTGGCAGAGGGCAGGGAAGGATTGTAGGTAACAGAGTTAATATGGCTTCAGAGCACAAAAGGTGACTGGAATACACCAGATAAGACAGCCCAATTTATGCATGAAATAGCTGTGAAAATGGTGAAAATCTTTTTCTTGCTACCATCTCACACACAGTATCTTTGTGATGATCACAGGACAAATGAGATGCAGTATTCATTTTTACATTACTGCAGTGGAGCACAGTTTGTCAAAGTCTCCCAGGAATCTCTCAGTTTCCCAGGAGCAACCAGTAGCATGTTCCAGAGAAAATCTTATCTGCTCCTGGCTAGCTAGCATCAAGCTGAGGAACAGATGGTATGATCCTTTAGGAAAATGGAGATAGATAGGCTGAGGCAAAATAGACCATTCTTCAAATCTATTTATCTGATGAGAAATAAAGCCCTGAGCTGGCATCACATTTTCCTGAGGTGGCAGTGGCATCAGCAGGTGTGAAGATGAGTAGGTGAGACGAGATCAGAAGGCACTTGATGCAGAGATGTACATCTCCTTTACAGCAAACTTGTATAATGCTGGCCAGCTGCCCAGCTGAACTTAGCACCTTCTCAAGGTTTAGCTATCAAAACAGGAAGCAAGGTAAGACTGGGTGATGCTGACAGAAGAGGGAGAAGTCTTCTGTTAGAATACCTTTCCAGGGATTATCCACTCACAGGGGTTTTGTTAATCTTTTTTGGATTCTTGCCTGTAGCCACAGCAACTGACAAATCACCACTTTCTCCTGTGACCAGGCAAGATGCTGTTCAAGCTTTGTTAATAGAGGTCTGGCAAAAGCCTTTATGATTTGATTATTTCAGCTCCTACTGTTGAGCAATCCAGCCTCCCTGAAAAAGCTCCAGTGAATAAGGAAGTAACAACCTAATTGAGGTGTTCCCAAAATCACCTTCACCCTCTGAAGTATATGGTCAAGAGGCCTTCAAAGACCACTGCAGAACTGGTCCTTAGCACCCACTGTAGGTGTTTGTTATACAGAGGGCCTCCTTACGTGGTTCCTGTCTCTTCACTGTGGCAAGCCAGAGTGGTATGTGTGGGTACAGGATCAGACATTGGAGGCTGCACAACAGCCATGCTCCTTCAGAGCTAAATAGCTGTGTTGAGTGTTGCACCAGTAAAGCTCCTTCCAGTTCATGAAGCAACATTTGCATCTGGGCTTGGGACTGACTGTTGTTTTGTCAGAAGCACCTTGCTTTTGCATTCATTGGCATTTAGCTGTGGCCATTAGAAGGGTGGCTAGGGGGACACAATGGACCCTGCTTCATTTTCTGAAGGGACTTTCTCTTTCTGCCTGACCATCTGGGTAAATGGGAAGGAAAATGGGCAGAAGCAGGTTTCTCCCAAAGAGTCTCACTCCTCTCCTCAGTTCTATGGAAAAAAAAACCCAAACAATTTAACAATTAAAAAAGAAAATAAATAAGGGAAGGAGAAAAAAAGCAGTTGTCTTCTCCCTGCAGCAGGAGTCACAGTGTGAACAGCGACTGAGTGACAGAGTAAGTGTAGGAGGTTGGGCTTCACTGCCTTTATTCCTAGGTGCATGTGGCTCACAACAAAGGCCATATGCCCTGATCCTAGAAGTCTTTAGTCTTTTAAGCAGTCTTCAGCATCCAAGTAGCTCTATTAGGCAGCATTAATTATTATAGCATATGGCTGTAAAGATAAAAATGAGAACTATCTTTTAAGTCCTTTAATTAAAATAGCTATGCAGTTAACCTCCAAGATGACATTTGTAGACAGGAGGAAAAGACAAATTAATAGGGGTTTTTTTTGTGGATGAGTTATTTGCAAGGCGCTCCTGATCTCTGCACAAGTGCTCATTCTTCATAGAGATTGAAAAAAAAAACCCAACTTGAGAATAATACCTGTCAAACTATGAGGTTATCTGCGAATTGTTCACTTTGACCATTCACTATCAATGATATGCAATTTGTCCTATGAAATATTTTCTGCTATCTCAATGGGTGAGATAGTTTTATACTAGCAAAACAGCTGAAGAAGGCCAGGATAGGTTTGCGAATGCCATTAAGCAAACTGCTGTTCAACAAAGACATGAGACAGATTCTGCTCCTATTACTCTTTTATTTCTAAGGGACTATTCAATGTAAGATTGATCAAGTTGTCAGTTACAAATGACATCAAACAAAAACCTGTGTGGCTTATTGATGAGTTTATTTGCAGTGCTGCATTTTCTGTTCTTTGCTATTGCTGAAAACCAAAGCGTATTGAATTTGCTTGCCATAACGAACCTGATTCTTTATTTGCCATATTCTGGCACTGAGCAATTTCATATGCATTTACAAATAAAGCTCTAAGGTATAGTTAATTTCTCATTTTTCCTCCTCAAAACCAGCAGAATTCTGAATTCTTAGAATTCTTAGAAATAAAAGCCGGAATACTTAGGAATACTTAGAGCACTGAGCAACAGAAATGTATGACGGGATCTTTTCCATTAAAAAAAGAGATTGTTGCTCAGGAAACAAACCCTTGACATAGAAAAGTAATCCTATTCCCTATTGTCCTGGGTTCGGCAGTAGCAGTCGTACCCAGGACACCTATGTACATTTTGACAGAGGCAGTCCAGTTAATCAGCAAATCCAGTTGTTTAAAATATTAATCCTACTAGTAAAAATAAAGGAAACTTACTTTTTATCCTTGCACTTTAAGAAAAATGCTCACTTTAATACAAGAAAGCAGAGACCTGAGCAGTTCAGTAGAAGTAAATGGCAAAAAAAGCAAGCTGTATTTTGAAATATCCCTCAGATTTTGGAAAGAAGCTACAGCTGGGCTGTCTTCAGTCTAGTCTGTTAACCAACCTCATCAGTTGAAATCCAGCCCTTTCCTATAAGCACCAGGCTTTTGTAGTGTTTTCTGACCCACAGTCAGCTGCCCAGCTCACTAAGTGCTTGCATATGCATAAACAGAACAAGGCATCCTTCCCCTGCCTGCCCACTGAAAGCCTCAATGTCGAAGTAAAGGAGAACCTTTTAAGCAGGGTTTTAATTAGCATCCATTGTTCCTCGGCTGGCAGGACAGGCAGAAAGGCCCAGTGGTTTGAAAACTGCCATCACAGTGGGAATCTAACTTTGCAATTGAATCAATCTGCAAACTCCACAGGATTTGTACACTGAAAATAAAAAAAAAAAAAAATAAAAGAGGAGTAGATCAGGACACTGATTACAGCGATGTACTCATACTGCTGCATTTAAGCGTCTGAAAATTTATCTCATATATTTTTAAGAGGAAAATAGAATGATATATATTCACTAGAGAATGAGAGCTGGTCATACAAGTCTAAGCATAAAAGTTAAATTCAGCATTAAGACTACCACTTGATCTTTAACTTGTAGCATCTGTACTGCAGATGGTTATTTCTGCAAATGCTGGATATGTCGAACTGGGAAAAAAGGATTTCAGGAGGAAGATATTATTTAGCTTTAGTAGGCTTGGTATATAATAAGCAGGGATTTAGTTTTAACAGAAATTCCTTTGCCTTCAGTAGAGAGGTGCATGGGTGATGATGCATGACATGATGCAGCTGTTTCAAGAAAACTGAACTGCAATTGTTGACATGAATACCCCAGATAAGAACCTGTATTAGAAGCTATCTTTTAAAATTTAAACAGGTAAAACCTGACTGTTTTATGGCTCTGCACCAGCCCAAGCAGGGCTCACCCCCAGCCATTCTATCTACCCTTGAAGCAGGCAGGCAATTCACCTCATTATATCAACTAGTTATTTCTGCAGTGGGTTTCTCCCTGCCTTTTCAGGGACCCAAAAGAAGTATATCTCTGACTCTTAAAAAAATGGATGGAAAATAAGCAAGACCAATGAAAGCAAACTGTACTCAAGCTCATTTACAGGTACCATCTATTCTATAGCTATACAGAAAATGAAAAGATTTCTATCTAAATAGAATGTAGGAAAGAATGACATGAAATAACATCTCAACTTGTTATATTCATGTTTTGGAAGGATTAATTCTAGATATTTCTTTGCTATGCTTTAGGAATGATAGGTCCTCTCTTTTGCATGTCAGAATGCACCATCAACAGTACTGTTTTCAGGACAACAGTCAGTACAACTCAGAGACAAGACCAAGCAAAAACCCTTAAGTTAGACTTTGGAGTGAACAAGATAATTTTAAACACTAAAATAAGCAAAGGTGGGGAATAAAAAAAATCTAAAAAAATCTATCTTGTGCTAATTTAAGCAGCCAGTTCTATGAGGAATTGTATCTGCTTTCAGTGCCAAAAAATACAATAAGGCTTTCTTATCAGCACAGGTTTTCTTACTGACAGCAGCTGAGATTCCCTGACATCAAGACGAGGGAGCAGTGAAAAGGCCCGTTCTGAGGAACAGATATATTTATGGACCTTTTTCAGCTGCCTAGAATCTGATCGGAATCAAAACACGGATGTAGCCAGGAGCAATTTGGGGGCTGCATACAAAGCAAACCTCCTGCTGACTTGAAGAACGCTTTTTTAATTGCATGTTAAATATATCTTAAAAGTCCACAAGAGCTGGCAAGGCAAGCTTTCAGAAGCTGAGAAGAATCACAAGCAAAACTGTCTAGGCAAAACCAAGCATAAAAAGTAAAATCAGCCTTTTTCTCTCCATTCCTCTCTTCAACGCACAGGATGGGCAGAGTTCAAATAATGAGTAGCTTTGCAATATTTGTGCCCGCAGGCCTTATTTACTATACACAATTCATATCCTGCTCTGAAGACAAAGTTATTAAATTCCCCATGAACTTTTTCATGGCTCTACACGTGGTATTGCGTTTAAGGGCTTTCTGAACAAAATGAATTTATTTTAAAGCATGCTTCTGAGGACAGGGACACACTGCAAGAGGCAAGTGCTACCACTGTTTCATGCAGGGGGAACTTAAGGTCAAAAGGCCAAAACTATTAGGGGCATGTAATTTAAAGCACAAGGACCTGATATTTTTGACAGTACTTCACATTAAGAAGAGCTTCATCTGTTCAAAGCACAAGTAACTTTGTTTACTTCCTACCCAAATGTATTTTTTTCCTCTACAAATGTACCCACATCCATCCAGAAAAACATGCCAAATATAAGTGACCATTTGAAAAATTTTGGCTTCATTGAATGGCCACAAATCACAGAGAAGCCCAAAATTTAATGACAAGGTTCATTTTTCCCTTCTTGCCATTCCTACCCTGTTTGCCTTTAACAGCAGAGTCCCACAAACCGCAGTGTCTTTGTTAAGTGGCTTTGATTATTTCTCAGAAAAGGTGTAGTTTTTCTGTATAGTGAGGTTGGTGTCTTGTGGGATAAAAGCAGAGTCAAGATCATCTGGATGCCTTTGCACTTCAGCATCTACCTTACAGTTAGGAACCAAGCTCATGTATAGTCAAAGAGAGGTAAGTGCCTCCAAAGATCGTTTCTGACCACCTCAGTGTCATTCAGTGTGACTCCCCCTGGATGCCCCTGTGAGCTCACTGAACTGGAGGATGAGATTGTACAGGCAAGGTGCCTGGGTGTGGTTCATGAGAGAAAGATGTTTTGCAGGCAAACTAACTTATGGCATTTTTCATCTTTCTTTGCTTAGCTTTGCAACATTATATTCTTCCCAGCTGGTATTTAAAGAGGAAAATACCTTGGGAATTTACTCACAACACTCTTGGTGGAAAACAGATGGCTTTCCCTCCATTCTCATAACAAAACCTGTGCTTGACACCCCAGAGCTGGAAGGCTTAGTGCCATCACATTAATTTCTGACACTTGTGGGTATGGAGAACTTCTTGCTGCTATGGACTCTACACAAGCTGGAGCATATCGGGCATGGCAGCTGAGTTGTGGAGGTGTAAGAGCTGTATTCTGTCTGCAGACCAGCAAGACTCAGAAGCACTGTGATCTATTCTTATCCTCTAGAGAAAGGTGTGCCGGGGCACACACAGACCTCTGTCTCATCTACCCTGCATCACAGTCAGGCCCAATGACCTTAGGTCCAAAACTGCTTCCCACCCCAATTCTTCCTGCAGAAGGATTTTCCAACAATCTCTTTCCCTCTTTAATTCCTATTGCCATCTCTTTCTAGTTTTCCTGTTGCTGCTCAGCCATCCAAGCCTTGTTCTTCATTCAAACACACCACCACATTTCCCATGTTGACAGGACCTGTGAGGAAATCCTTAAGGACATGGTTAAATGGATTTGAAAGCCTGAAGAGCTCAAACTAGTCTATTTTAATTACACATCCAACTCATATGTAAAAATTTTCTTTGGAAACCAAGTTGCTTATGGAGTTTCAACTGAGAGTGTTCAACCTACAATTTAAAAAGTCTTAAAAATTGGCCAGATTTGGGTAACAGAATAGCCCAGCCCTTTTCTGACACAAGCCTATCCTGAGTCACTCTCATCATGCATCAGAAATGCTCATGTTTTTATATTATACACGAGGGGATCATTTCATATGGACAACTGAAGAGCGCTTGCCTCAGAATACTCTGTATGACCAGCAGGCTGAAGGAAGTGATCCCGCCCCTCTACTCTGCTCTCGTGAGACCTCACTTGGAGTATTGTGTGGAGTTCTGGTGTCCTCAACATAAAAAGGACACGGAACTGTTGGAACAAGTCCAGAGGAGGGCCACGAGGATGATGAGGGGAGTGGAACACCTCCCTTAGGAAGATAGGATGAGAAAGTTGGGGCTGTTCAGCCTGGAGAAAGGAAGCTCCTTGGAGACCTCACAGCAGCCTTCAGTATTTGAAGGGGGGGTTATAGGGATGATGGGGAGGGACTCTTCATTAGGGACTGTAGTAACAGGACAAGGGGTAACGGGTTCAAACTTAAACAGAGGAAGTTTAGATTGGATATAAGGAAGAAGTTCTTTACTGTGAGGGTGGTGAGGCACTGGAATGGGTTGCCCAGGGAAGTTGTGAATGCTCCATCCCTGGTGGTGCTCAAGGCCAGATTGGACAGAGCCTTGGGTGACATGGTTTAGTGTGAGGCATCCCTGCCCATGGCAGGGGAGTTGGAACTAGATGATCTTAAGGTTGTTTCCAATCCTAGCTATTCTATGATTCTATACGAGAAGCATAATTCTTTTAGCAAGGTAGAAAACTTTTAGCTGAAGAAGATCCTATCTCTAATGTTTGATGGCTGGCTGGGGCACTGCTCTAGAAAATGGGATATGCATGTTAAAATCAGGAGGATCAGAAGACTGATTCCCGCTTTCCAGTTCTGGAAGAAAGACCTAACTGGTAGAGTCTCTGATAACAGATGGGAAGTTACCAACCTTTAACTTTAAAATTCCCTTTCATTTGCTTTCACTTTCTTGACATTTTTCCCTAATTAAATGAAAAAAAAAATTAATATATTATTAAAAAAGGCATTTTGAGGTTTCCTTTCATCCAAACCCCAAAGGTTTCCTTCCGTTTTACCCTCTCTTCCCAGGCAATTTGAATCTTGGGGATCCCTACAACTGCTGACAGGAGGTGACATCTGGCTGCAAATGTGGTTAGCATGGGACACAAGAGACTTGAGCAGCAATTTCAGTGAACCTAATTTGGAAAATGGATTCTAACTCAATACTTGAGAGCCTTAAAGACGGATGGAGAGAATTTTGTGAAAAGCAAATACATCAGGCACAAAAAAAAATTGTTGAAAAACCTGTTTTCCATAGAAAAACAGTATCATTGAAAATGTTTGAACAATCCTAATACAACCCTAGTAAATTATGCCTTAATATTGACTTTGATTTTTCATGCCCTAATCACAAATACACCTCTTTTGTTCCTGTCTTATTTTTAATTAAGTAGACTTTTCCTACGGCATTGTCCAAAGATAGAGGAAATCACATAATACTCCTACCTTTCCTTTGGGAGAAAAAATGTGAAGGAGTTTTTAATCTTTACTACAGATGACAACACATGGTTTTACAAGTCAAGGCCACAGTTAACTAGTTGTCATGGTGAGTGAAAACACATGGGGAATCGGGCATATAGCATTTAGTTTAGCTTTCTGGGAGAAGTAACATTCGAGAAAGCTTGTCATGAAGAGGCCATGTTTAGTCAACCTCTGGTACCTTTAACAGTCATCTTTTTGGCACTCATGTTTAAACAGACTAATGAACCTTTTCCTCTCCACAGCTGTAAATCAATACCACCAATGTGTCCCCTAAGAAATTTCTTAACAAATTGTATAAATGCCTGACCAGCCAATAGAAGGATCTCCAATTCAGTTGTCCATGGAAAGAAAAGAAACTCTTTTTGTAATGTATTCAGAGCAAGTTCTGGTTGTGCTTTGCAACCATTTTCAAGTTATGTATTTAAAAAGACATAATTTACTCAGTGCTAAATATTTTCTCGGAAGAATAATAATCATATGTGTACCTATGAGCTCTTAAAGACTATTTTTTCTAAAGCAGAAATTGAAACAAGCTGAAAAAGTTACAGAAAATGCAATTTCAAAATGAATCTTTCTTCTTTCTAAGTATCTTGAAGGGAACCTGAGAAAATCCTTCTTAGCAAAGTAGCTGAACTACTGTAGATAAGGTTCCCCAAGAGAAACTCTTCTGGTAACTGCCTGCTCTAGGTACAAATTAAAAAGCTGGCATGGAGAACACGGGAGTAGCAGTATTGGGAAAGAGCAGTGATTGGCATCAGCTGAAGAAAGCTAAAGAAAAAGCTGAGGAAAGTTGCTATCTGAGCTTTCTCTAGAGGCTAACAACCATTTGAAGACATCTTAAATGGGAAAGTAAGACAGCCTGAATTTTCACTATCAAAGTGGAGAAAAAGAACAAGTTGCAGAAAAAAAGGCAAAGAGTGCAATTGTTACAGAGGTGTGTTGCAGTTCACAATAAAATCCTTTAAAATCAGGGTATTTTGGGTGCAAATGACATAATCTATCAATTCTGATTACCATGGAAGATCCAAATGCCTTCCCAGGAAAAAAAAAAAAATCTAACTAACTAGTTAAAACTAACACTTGAATGGTTACATGCCCATTTTGCCCAGCCACTCTGAGTCAGAAGGGTTCCCTCACATTCCTATATCTTTCTCCCAAACCCTCCTATTTTCCCCTCATTTCCAGGAAGGAGTGTGTTCCAGCTATGTGAGGAGGACGGCTCCTTCCAGCTCTTTACTGCACTTTGGTTTGTTCTCTGCTTTTGAAAAACAGCGATTTAAGGAATAATCTGACATGATACCTATATAGGTGCTTGGCAGGGTTAAAGTGACCAAGATTACTTTGAGTATTTCTTAAAAAAAAAAAAATTCAATATTTTTTGATGGAGCAAAACAGGGAATGAAGACAAAAAGTGGAACACAAAAACAAGCACCAAGATGTAGTTTATGATGAGACTGATTCAAAAAAATACTGCTTTCAAATGCTGGCTCACAATTATGTATCTAGCTGAGTATTTTTATGTAGAAGTGACGAATGTCATGTTTTTTCCTGATTTCAAGGGGTGCCAAGGCTGTGCAAGAGAAATAACAAAGCTGGTGCTCACATGACTTCCCTGAGCATGAAGAAGGACGGTGCAAAGAATGAGTGGGTTTAAACAATAACATCTAGTGACCCCAGAGCTCCCAAAGCAGAAAAAAAAGAGAACAAGGATTTCTAACAGTAGCAGCAAATTCCTTATGAATGCGTGCAGACGGCCTCGTGTGCAATTGTGACTTTGGTGCACTGCTTTCTGATAGCTCATGTCAGAGCCATTTTGAGATGTTAAAAGGCTAAGTAGTCAGGAGGAGGAAGAAGGGAGCCAAGCAGACTATTATAATAATTCATATTACCCTTGTAATACTTTGTACCATGGGCTGTTCACAAATCACAAAGAAAGAAATTTTGCCACCTCGTCCTATGTCTCAGAGAGAAACTCTTCTCAGATGTGTAAGCGCAGAGGATAGCCCAATGCCTGCTGCTGGAAACATCTATATACACCTTCTGGTTTATACTAAGAATACTCTGGACATATCAAGAGTCAGTGTTAGGACACCTCATGAACCTTTTTTTTGTGCCTCATACATGTTACATACCTGCATTGCTACCAAGTTATTTCAGCATTACAGAAACTGCAGGGAAAAAACGCTGTATGCAAAGACGAAAGGAGCAATTAATTTCTTCTAAACTGTAAAATTTCCATCTCTCTCCATATTTATACTACACTGAAATAAATGACAGAGCAGAGACAGAGAAATCATTATGACTCTGCCCACATGGTGTTCAAAAAAGGGTCCAGATTCTCCAGGGACAACGTGCTTCAGGTGTTTAAGTCTGACAAGAGGACATAGCCCTGATACTAATTGCACCTCAAAAGTGACTGCTTTTTCCAGCAGCTGCAAAAGGAGATATTTAAGCCTCATTAGCTAAATCCCAGCTCTTCTTCGGATGTTAATAAAGAATGTGGTATAGATGTCAGACACTAATTCTTCCTCTTTGGAATCAATACATCATAAATTGCACAAGGCTGGGGCTGCAGGCTGAAGGGAAAGTCTTTATAGGTGAAGCGTGAGATCAGTGCTCAACTTTTCATCCTTCACCCAAGCAATATTATTTCAACATTCTACTTTCAACCATAGGTCAGAGAAGGTATCTCAAAAGCCATCAAGAGGAAAAAGTAAGAGAATTTTTGTTTTAAAAAAATTGAGCTGAGATGTAGAGTTTGTGGAGGAGACAAGAACCTGAGGATAACCATAAGCAGTGAATCAGAGGGCATGGGATAGGGAAAACATATCAGGGAGGGACAAGGAGGGCTGGGAAAAAGGATGCAGGAGCAGTAGCACTTGTATTGAGATTAAATATACATGTGGAAAGAAATCAAAGTACGTAACTTTCTTGTTCCTAAGGTGGAAATCTCAAATACTTACTGCTAACAAATCTTCACTGAAATGGCATGTTTCTGGCCATGTTAGCATGAAGCCTAAATCCCATTATTGTTTTGAATAATAATTTGCAAATACAAAGTATTTCAGATAAAATTTGCACAGAACAGCAGACTGCAAACAAAGAACAGATACTGCAAAGTGATTTTTATAGCCAAGATGAATTCATTAGAAAGGTAGAGATACTGGAAAAAACTGAGCTTTTAAAAGCAGAATCACACACTTGTTCAAGAGCCACAGAAAATACCCTACTAGGAGAGACTTAAATACTTCAACAGATTTAGTCCAATTAAAAAGAAAATTGAGTCACTTGACTACAGTGCATAAGCACATTTATGAGAAGAAAATAGAGGGCCCTTTAGAAGTCAAGAAAGTATGACAGAGGTTGAATGCTGAAGCTGGGCATATATATGTAGAAATTATGCACATTGTGTTTTCATACAGAACAGGAGATCAACCCCTGAAGCAAGAGACTTTAGAAACTCTTGTTGTTTGAAATCCTCATGTCAAAACTGCAGTTTTCTGAAGGGTATGATTTTGCCACATATGTGTTATGGACTAAGTCTAGAACAAAGAAAACAGATGTGCCATTTTCACAGATAAACCCAAATACAGTACATTTAGGCAAAGCTGGAAAACTGGTGAAAATGGCACTTCAATTTTAGTTGTTCTCACTGTTTTTGAATCTCAAGGAAGGTAGATTTGACCCAAAGCTATAAAGCTTCCATCAAGTTGGACCATATCTTTTGTTTCATGTATTGCTTTATCAACATGTTTTGTCTAGCTCTATTCAGCTCAGAGGTAATACTGTAAGATTTAATGGCTTTGATTTACAGGTCTCATGAGACAATCAAATGATCTTGCCAGAATTTAAAGTCTATAAATCTATTAATTATTTTTAACAAAAGTACTTAACATGCTGATATTTAGCTACTGCAGTTTAACAACTTCTTCTTTTCCTAACAATAATCAATGAATGTTCTCTAATACATTTCGCTTCACTAAAAAAAATACTACCTCTAGCTGCTTACCTGAACTGCTGAAAAAGCACATACATTCATGCATAAACTATCCAATGAATTTAAAAATAAAGCTTTATGTTTAAATCAGCATCCCATAGTCTGCTCCTGATGATTCCCTGTCTTCCTCATAAGTGACATGAATTGTGATCCTGGGTAGTGTGCACTACTCTTTCAATGACAGTGAACCCTCTGAAGCAAAAATAGTCGACAAAAGCATCATCAGAGTTGTGGATACCCTGGCAGCAAATACTGATGCTTCTCATGAGAAATTTTCTTAGAAACCTGAAAAGCAATAGGAAGAATCTGAAAGTTGGGGGAAGCAATGCTAAGCACTTGCAAAGTTATCTTTTTATACTTAAATTCTGCTCTTCAAGATACCCCTCTGTGAGACAATGCAGGCGTCAGACTTCACTGTCTGTCATTCGAAAACTGGGCTGCCTAATCTGTATAGGCAGAAGACAGAGCAGAAGCATGGAGTTTCTATGGAGATGGGAATTGGTGAGGAAGTGCATTTTCTTACAATTCATCCAGTCTTCCTGATCTTATAAGGGGGCATTTATCTCTCTCTGAAGACATGATGACATCTTTGGGAGCAGTTGCAAAAGCAGGGTTAAGGTTGGCCTCAAGTGAGGGTATCTGGTATATTTTCATCAGGTCCAACATTTCAAAGTATAATTCACAACAGTTTTTGGTTCTTAGACCTGACAGTATATGCCAAATACTGATAAGCTATTAGGCTGGTTTTGACAGTAAGAAGTAATAAAGAATAAGAAGCATTTATGAAGTAATAGTAATGTCATTAAGAGTAACGATGCTGTCAAACAACTGTACACTACTCAAACTCTCTGCAGAGCAAGTCTGTTGAACACCACTGGATCTTTGACAAGCATGTGTACGTGCCCTGACTAGGACATGCAAGCAGGCAAATCAGAGGTGTTTCACATAATTATTTGTATACTTGAGAGATGCTTAGAAAATCTGAGTTAGATTTCTTCACTTTCAGAATGCATAGGGTTACTCAAACTCTGTTCATCTCCTTGTCTCCTCTTCCTCTTTCAGGGATTTTTTAATTTAGAAGGTGAAATTTATAACTGGAAAAGGAAATTATTTGTAGGAAAAGAGCTAGAAAGCTGGATTTTTCTTTTTAAAGCCACTCATTGGGCTGCTGTTGCTTTGCATGGGTTTGAGGCTGCTCCCTTATCTACACGTGTCTTCTGAGAGACTAAAGGACTGGGGAGAAGAATTAAAATGTACCTTGATGGAGTCATCAAAGAAAAATATATGTCTGGTTTCAATTTAGATCAGTTCAGGGACATAAGGTATGTGGTGGGTGACACTCATTTCCAAGGGCTTGTAAAGAAATGTTTCCCAATTTGTATTCTTATGTAAAAGAAAACTTTTTCCTTTCAATCTGTAAAGACAGATGTTTTTACAGGCTTTGTATCACAAGCTGGAGAGGCTGAAGGAGGCCTTTGCCTTCCTCCTCCTGTACTCTCCATTAGCAGCAGCGGCAGGGCAGTGCAGCTGTCGTGGTTTAAGCCATAAATCAGCCACGCAGTTTGTTCACTCACTTCCCCCTTTTTCTTCCCTCTACTCCTGGAGGGATGGGAAGGAGAATCGAAAGAATGCAACTCCCACAGGTTGAGATAAGAACAGTTTAATAACTAATATATAACACAAACCGCTACTGTTACTACTAGTAATAATAATGGCAAGAGAAAAACAAGGGGAAAGAATACAACAGCTCACCACGTATACCCAGCCCGACCAGGCCAGTGCACCCCCCCACACCCTTCCGGGTCTTTCCTCTCCGCTTCTGCATCCCGGGCATGACGTCCTGTATTCCATACCTCTTTGGTCAGAGGTATTCCATACCTCTTTGGTCAGTTTGGGTCAACTTCCCCCCTGCTTCTCCTCCTCCCTGGCAGTGCATGAGGCTCCAAAAGTCCTTGGCCAGACCAAACATCACTAAGCCATAACTAAAAACACTGGTGTCATCAGTGCTGTTCCTAGGCCGAAAGTCAAAAACACAGCACTGCACCAGCTACCGAGAAGGGGAAAAATGACTGCTACTGCTGAACCCATGACAGCAGCACAGCAGAACGTGAGGCTGATCAGCTACCTGTCCTCCCCCCCAGAGAGCACCATCACTGCCTCTCACACCCGCAGGCTCCTTTATTAGCAATCCCAACTTTACAAGCACGTTCTGATACACATTTGAATTTGATCTTGATTTACTTAGTAAAAGAGACTTTCTAGAAGAAAATGTGGAAGTCCTGGGAGAAGGAGGGAGGTGAGGGGAGGAAGCCCACAGAACTGCAAGTTCTGGTCCACTGTTCTGAAAACCGTCACCAGAGTTCAGGGAAGATAAATGGCCATCACATAAAACAAGCTCCTCAAAATTGAGAATATGTGTATATATGTATATGTATATATATATATACACATATCTCACAATGACAGATAACCTGATCACAGCGGTTTCACCTGAGTTATTCTTAACTTGCTGATCTCCTTTGGTTTTTACCTTTTGCAGTTTGGTTTTATTTTTGATAGAAGCAGGGTTGTAAAATAAGTGCTTAGGTAATGCAAAATAATCCATATCTATATTTAAAGGAATATAATTTCAAAATTTACTTCAGTGTACAGAAAAAATAAAATTATGGAGCATTCAGCTTACACCAGTAGCAACTAATACTTCCTTACTGTTCTCAGTAAAGCAGATCTTTTTGTTAATGTAGAGAACCATTTATATACTGAACCATTTTTAACAGTAGAAAAGGAATAAAGAATTTGACTAGCAGTCTTTCAACCAGTTCACAGATTCATAAGATATTATTTACAGTGTAATATTCTGTGCAATTTGTATCATGCTTAATAAATCAGTATTGACTTACTAAAAGATTTTTCTTTTTGGATCTACTTCCCTCAGATTTTTAGTCACACAAAAAGATTTTGAAGCCTTTCTAAATTGCTACCTTTCACTTCATTTTAGTAAATCAGGGATATTTCAACAGTGATTTGTTTGCCACATCCATTGTGCCTTCCTTTCCCCTCCTCACAGTCCATTCCTCAATTTGCTTGCCAGGGCTATTCAGGAGTCACGTCTCCTCTTCACAATGCACATCACCTCAGCATTTTGTGGTTATACACATTTTTCAAACTAAAAGGTGCCAAACGAAAATACTGAGCCACCACTAGAAGTATCTTCTTCTGAAACATGGTTAGCAGGCCTAACACGTGGCCTCTAATAGATGCAGATTGTAGCATTTGAATCTTTACCACCACAGATATTCACAGTTATATCACACCACCTTTGGGAACAGCACAGAGTTTCCTTTATAGAAAACAAAGTGTCACTGTAGTCTTCAGACATTGCCTTTGCAATCCACATGGCTCATATTTGCGGCAGCTCTAGTTTGCTACAATGCACCCAGGGGAAGGCTGGGAGAAGAGTGTGGTCCATTTCCAGAACTGCTCTCCACTCCTTCTGGAGAGCTGCAGCTGTGGGGCCAGCACTGCCACCAGCTAGGGACAGGCAGTAGTAGAAGATGAGGGAAAAGAAGCCCAGAAAAGGCAGAAGATGGGTATTGCAGATGTCAGAGGTGTATGACAGTGTTCAGTAATCTTGATATCAGATGGTATCACACCCACTTACAATCACCTTACTCAGTAGAATCTGTTTCAGTATGCAGATGCGTACACATCACTGCCTTCTAGTTTTCACAAGAAACACTGGGGGAAAAAAAAAAAAGGACCAATGTTGGATCTTGACTCAGCAGCCAAAACATGTCACTAATCCAAACTTACAATCAGATTGAAAGAGCTGGAGGGCATAATACTAATAATTACCGCCAATAGTTTCCTCACGGTGTGACATGAGATAAGTCAAAGCAATAATAATTCTTCTAATCTGCATGCAGGAACCATCAGTGTTAAAAAACCGAGTCCATACTCCAGTCTGATTAAAGTTGTATGACGTGAAAACATACGGTAAATAAGCCAAACTCTGCTGTGCATGACGGAGTACCGTAAATTTGATGTCTTTACTATACATGTAAGTATTTGTAATGCGAGCTAAACGTCAAGTTTTGCATTTCTGCTAAGGTTTTGTTTTAGAAGACAGAGCGGCTCAGCCTTTTGTGATGAGCAAACCCTTCAGGTAGTTGCTGTCATTTACGCGTCCCTCAGCTACCCCAGACAGAGGAGGGTTTGATAGAACCAGCAAAGACCATCAAGGAGAGTAGATGAAAGGAAGGACTATAGCTCTGGATGTGGCAGAGGCTGGTTCTTGAGGCTCAGTGAGGTAGCCCTGCTACCCCTGAGCAAGAAGAAAACCTTCTGGGTCCTCTTCCAGGAGTGTATCACGGAAAGCCCAGAGAGCAGAAGGCAAAAAGCTGCAGCCAAACATGGAAAGGAGCAGAAGCAGCCCAAGCAAAGGGATATTCACTGTACAGCATCAACTTTCCAGTTAAGCCCAAGCTTTCCAGTTCCCTTCCAATTGTCTCTTTCTTTCATCTCAGCCAGGTCTTTTAACAGCTTCCCCATTCGCCTCCTTTTTCTCATTTCTCCTTGTTTCTGTGCCCTCACCCACCTTTCCATGTGTGTATTCTCCTTAAAATCTTTCACTCCTTCTTCACTGCCCTTCCAAAAACTGACCAAGTTTTACTGTCATCTTTCTCTCATCTTCACTTTGCCATTAAACCTGCTCTCTGACAGCTCTCTTGTCTGTGTAGCTAGCAAGCTCTTCAGGAGGAAACCACTGAATCTTCTGAAACCATGTTGCTATAAAAACTAACATGATGTGTAAGCAGCAAAAGTCTGACCCAGAAGAGGGCACACAACTGCACTTCAGGAGCACCTAATCTGGCATTTATGCTGAGTCTGCATCAGTGGTGAGAAAGTAGGCTACAGTTGGTTTGGTACAATGTTGGATTTCTGGGGGAAGATGATACTGAAGCTGGCAAAAAAACAACCAATATAAAGCTAAATTACCAACATTTAAATATACAGTCGAATCTGCAGAATTATTTCATACAGTGTCAGCATGTGGCTTTGGTGCTTTTGATCCAGCAGTGGGAGCCCTGAAGCAGGATTTACTGTGTTCTTGAATGACAGCCCAAAGTTTCAGAGCACCTAGCAAGATGAAGCTTACCTCAGCTTGCTCCTTAGGCACTTTTGGAAGAAGCACTATTTTATTATTAATAGTGATAGTAGTAATAATACTAATAATTACTCCATGTATTAAGCCAACAGCTATTCAGGTGGTGCCTAAGTTATAGAAAATCACCTGGAAATCTAATCAACTTGAACCACTCTCTCTGCTTCCTGGAGGGAAGGCTTCTACTTTCAGCATGGTTCTAGAGAAAGATAAGTCTCTGTACCTGAGCTGCTTCTGTTTACCAAGCACTATTGAGGAGAGCAAGGCCACTCTCAAATCAGCCAGGCCACATACTTGTTCCAACATGCCTGGAAATTGTCAGGAAAATGAAGTTAGAAGATTCCTCCCTGTTTGGAGCAGACCCAGAAGTCTGTTGATCAAAATTTCACCGTCGTTTCTCTTCAATAAATATTGAAATCCTATAAAATGCCCAAACCCCACAAGGTTAGCTGGACCAACACTTTGCTTGGAAATCAAGCTTCTAACTAGGTGACAGAGGATCCTGTGGCTTCAGCCTCTTGGGATTTGATATCTGTTGTCTGAACACACAACTGACCATGTAGCTTACTGCATTCAGCACACCTCCTTTCCTCTAGACTCCTGTATTTCTTCCAAGGGCCACCCAACAGAGCTGTACCCACATGTGGCTTTCCAGGGTCTGCAATGTGATATGCCAGGCATGTGGTCCTTGCAATCTGCATCTGGTCTGTGATAAGCAGTGGTGTTAGCTAAGAGACCTTGACAGAGGGCCAGCGTCTCCTTTTGCCATTTGGACATTATTTCTACACAGTGGAAAAAAAGAAGTAAAGATTGTACACAGGGTAGTAGCCCCAATTCTATGAGTCTAATCTGCTGCTGTGAAAGGTATCACATATTGTCAAAGGTAAATGGGCTTAACTGTGCTCAGTACATAAAAATCAGGCTTTTCCTATGACTCAGAAGTGAGTTGCTCAACCACAGACCCCAGAATCTGTGACAGTTCAAGCACAGTCAGTTTTTATACGTCTGAATTCTTAGACGACAGGGACTTGGCTGGGCTGCACTGTGGGTAAAATTAATTGTAGTCCCTCATCATCTTAACTTTGCTGAGGCATAACCTCCAACTTGGAGGGTGAAACAGCTGGCTTGAGAGAATGAACTGTGGCATAGCTCAGAACCACAACAAATTCTTACTAACCATGGAGCTTTTTCTAGCAGATACCTGCATCTGGACTGTGGTGTGGAGTAGAATGAGATTTAATAAGTGCCATTAAAACTGGCAGACAGCCATGCTCCTAGAGAGGGGCCATATATTTAAGAACTATGCAAAATATTACGCAGCATGCATGTGACCAAATTCTTTGCAGAGGAAAATCCCTGGGACTGTGTTAAATTAAATAGGATTATGGCTTTCACTAATCTGTATCCAGTGTGACCATAAAAGGGTATTAGTTTGATAATATTTAAGGACTTAGCTCTATAGCAGTAGTGATCAGCTGTCTAAGCTCAGCAACTGTGTTGTCAGTAAAGAGACGGCTATTTACACTGCCCAAACTAAACACGTGACACTCACCAGCTGCCAAATTAAGCACAAAGAAGTTATGCATAGGTCAAGACATTTTTTCCTTTCGGAATAAGCAGAAGGAGAGAATGGTGGGATGTGACTTCTGAGAGCAGCATTGCTGAGCCCTGCTCTTCTGAAGGGTGGGGTAACACTTCCACCAGCTTTAGTGAGAGCAGAGGCAAACAGGAGTGATGCTAATGAAGAACCTCACCCTTGCACCTGAAGCCTTTTCCCCAAGTGGCACAAATTGCCTGTTAGATAATTTAGCAATATAGCATTGCTGGGAGCATTCCTTGTCAAGCTGGCGTTTGTTTAATAGGAGTTACTCAGGTAGTGGTATAACAATGCTACAGCTGTCTCCAGTTGCTGAAATCAGAGGTAACTGACATACACGGGCAAACACTGACATTTTAATTGCTCTCTCTGAAAAAGCAAACGGATAACTCTCTTCAAGCCTGTTTCTTGCCAGACACACATGTGTATAAATATATATACATATGCTCAACTGGAAAACATTAGGAGCCTTCTTAAATGTAAATCCTAGTAGTGCAATATGAAAAACATTCGAAGCAGAAAAAGCATCTAAGCCACAGCTCAGTTTAAAAGAAACAGAAATTGTCCTACTGATTTCAGTGAAATAAAGCTTTTCATTACCTGTACTGAAAGTCATATTATTTCAGTAAATGGATTACATAATCAGCCTCTTTTTGTATTATCTTTTTAACCACACTTTGGTTTTTTTAAAGCTATAAAAAGCCTACTATTACATCTTCAATTACCTTGAATGCACAGAATTCATTCTGTTCTTAAGGTATTCAAATTTGTATATTTTTTAGTAGGAAGGAAAACCTTTTTTAATCTTTCCATTACAAGCTCTATAGTCAGCACAGCTAAAAGAAAACAACAGGTTTATCATGTTCTCACATCTCTAACACTGGAAAAAGACTCTACCTGAAGGCCACATTTTAAAGAAATTTCCATGTAACTCCTATTGAAGATATCCGTGTTGCCCAAGTGTGGCAGAAAATAACGATGTGAAAATAAAGTATGATTATAGTGTGGGCTGCAGAATGAACACTTACAAGAATATGGAGCATGAGATGTAATGGGTTGATTCTTAGCTCCCAGACAAGGCTTGCAGGGCTGCCAGGGCAAAATATCCTTCGTGTTTAAGTGGAACAGGCATGTACCAGAGGTCAGTCAGGGACACAAGTGTAGGAGAAGCCTAGTGCACCCTTCCAGTCCCTCAGATTGGGTCTGTTCTTTGCACAACCCCATCAAGGCAAACCTAAACTGTCCCATCATATTAAAATCCTCATGCAGGAGCAGCTGGCTGCAATATTAACAGGAAAGACACAATGCCCAAAGCAGCCTTACTCATTTGGGCACCAGAGGCAACTTCTTCAAGATGAAGCTTCCCGGAAATGGAAGGTGATTTTCGATCATCTTGCTTGCATATCACCTCACTTCTCACTGCACATACAGTTAGAAGATATTTCTAACAGTGATACAGTTAGAAGATCTTTAATGCACAAATATATCTATGATCCACCCAGTTACTCTCCATGCACTTCACAAGTTTAGAGTGAACCTTTTACGATTAAAATCCAATTTCTTAATCTTGTTACTTAACCCACTTTTATTATTATCTTATTTCATTGTCCGAGTTCATTTCAGGTTTGCTATGTGGTCGAGTGACCAGGATTAAACATCTAGGAAATTTGGTAGGATACCCCAGCTGATTTTTTTTCTGGCTCAGTCAACCAGCCAGCATTTTAAACAAAAGGGGTTAAAAAAATACAAATGTGAGTTGGCGCATTACCAAGTTTCCTTAGACAGATTCTCCCAGAATCATCAGGAACACTGTTTATGCTTCCTTAAGATTTCAGTATGCTTTCCAGATGGATGTGTTTTGGGATCCCAGCTTTGTAAGCAAAACCATCCATCTGAAATAAATGTCTGCCTGGACAGGTTGTTCATCATACCCTGGAGCCACCTGAACTTATGGCAATTCCCAAGGATTCATACAACTGTGCCAATCTTGGGGCTCTTCTCCAGAAGAAAGCTGTGTCTGCTCTTGTCTTTTTTTTTTAAAAATTAAAACTCAGGGAAAATTCTAGGCCAGACAGCACTATTTTAAGCTAGAAATACTTTATTATCACATTTACAACAACAATATCAAATAGTTAAATGCTAGACTATATTTTATATAAAATAAGTATCAACAAGCTACTTGGAGATCCATTAAAGGTCACATCACTACTTCTTTTAAACAAGAAGAGATGTTTTCTAAAGGCCTTATCTGGACTTGCACCACAACAGCATCCGTTTTCTAAGTAAATTACTACACCATTGCAATGTCACAACAGTACTTATTAGTGGAGGCTGTTTCCAGAGCTGTGTGCTGTATGTGTGGGAAAGGGCTATGAGCAGCAGTCTCTCCCCTAGTGAGGAGAGCTTCCTAGATGCTGCAAAATCTTCATCTTGTCCTTGACTCACCTCAGTTGCACCAAGGGTTCCAATGCGTTTTAGGGCAAGCAAATACCACTGAGACATAAAATATTTTCTCAAGTGTCAATATCTATTAAATTCACTGAATTTGAGACAAGAATTTTGGTAACTTCAACCGGGGTTGAGCATTGATGTGTATTCATTAGTAATTCTTTTATCTGGGTAAAGACAGCTTCCATTTTACTAAGACAAGCAGAAAATCCTCTGCCTCTATGCCCGAGAACCTAAGCAGAACCAGAACAGCCTGTTCACATTAAGAAAATATTATCTATCAACTCATTTGCAGTGCTATCACTTATCTGAACAAGAATAGGGCAGAGGTTACGAGTTGTATGCCACTTCGTAATTGTTTTTACACAACGAGCATGTTGCCAAGGAACACCCGTGTGTTTTGGCTTATTTTTTATTATTGGAGGGTTTTTTCAAATACCAAGACAAAAAAAAAAAAATACAAAAACTAAAAAAAGAGCTTTAATTGTGTCTGCGATCCCTTTCCAATGTGTCAAAGCAACTCCTAAAGATGCAGTGGTAGCTCACGGCTAATTTTGAGCACGTTAAAAATGATTTACAGTGGTACGCACAAATGTATACAGTTCAACTGTAAGAATAGTCCCTGCAGCGCTTTCAGCCTGGGCCAGCTTGAATTCTCACAGCAGTTATTGGGCAGAATCTGGGAACTGGCACAGCGTGGAGACAGGCAGTGGGCAGGTGGTCACTGCTCAGAAAACAATGTAATCTGCTGGATGTGGGATGCTCCATGCCAGCCTCTCCAATGCCAGAGAGCAGTCACTGGCACTTTTAAATTCACTAGCATAAGCCATGTCCTCTCTTTTCTCTTTGTCAAGAGAATAGGATACAGGAAGTTAAAAACAACTATACTTGCCAATACGTCAACTTGTACCAAGTTTTAAGGTGAAAGGCTGGTGATCATATTGTTACAGATGCAGTTTAAAGGATAAATTCATCTTTGTTCTAAATTCACTGACCTTTATTTGTATGTCAGATCAATAACAATAAAACATTGGCAAGTAATATAAAATAAGTTCCTCACAACCTTTGAGAAATGCTTTGTCACCCAAAAAATTGGGTTTAAAATTGAAGAGGTTTGAGAAGAATGAGTTCTCTTAAGATAGATAGGTATGTCAGGATCCAGCACCCACAGTATAATGTAGTTGTTTACTTCATTCGTAAAAATGCTACCATAAACTTTCCTGGTGAACATTAATTGTCAAGACATTAAAAAATCAATTACCAAGCACAGAGCTTTCTTTCTAACAATGTTGCATACTGAAAATTCAATCTGGATCACGAAATTATAGCAAGGGCTTCTTCCAGATTTATGTGTGTACCATTTCAAGGCTTTGCAGGTAACCGTCGCCTCAGTTCCATTGAAAACAGTGGTACAGAGTAGAATCTGTCTCTGCAAGTACAACTTGGTGTGAATAAGAAAATGGAGCCCACTTCACTTTTCAGTCATTATATTCCTTTCCCACTGCTACATGTATCATTCACGTTACCCGCTGTAACTCCCCAGAATGGTAAAAACATCTCTGTTAGAAAGCCATTTAGAAACCATAATTTTTTTGTACAAGATTCTTCTAGCTATGAATTCCCAGCTATCTGAAGACAGTTTCACACCCAAGTTGAATGCCATGTGTTACTTAAAGAATTTGTTAAATATTCTAAAGAGCAAACCTGACTAGCAATGATTTACAGACACAATATTTATCACACAAAATTACACAAAGAAACCACAGAATTAAACATGTAATTTAAACATCATTCTTTTGCAATGTCACTTCAGCTTTTTGGAGGAGTATGTAGAAAGCAATTCTTCATAGGAGTTCCATCAAAGTATAAACTGAAAGGAATTTCAAAGCTTGTGTCAATTGCAAGTCAATGTAAATCACTTTTACTTAACACCATGAAGTATGATTTCACTGAGCTATCTCCACTGCTTGGACCCCTCTAAACCACAGTGTACTGAGTTTTCCCCCATGAAACTAACCAAAGTACCCTCTGTCCCTTTGTGAGCATGATTCAAGCAGCTGTCTGGACCTAAGGACACACTATCAAATCAGCACAGCAGGAAAATATGAAAAATTATCAGAGGTCACAACAAGCAGTAGTATTTGTGAAACAATAAATTCTTCTTAGACAATGTTTATAAACAATGCATTGTTGATCTGAATACTTTGTCAGTGACCTAACATTTACAGAACAGAGATATAAATACTAACTCATCTCTATACCACAAAGTGCATCTTTTACCTATTGATCTTACTAAGATGAACTCCTTGGCTCTTCTGTGCTCTCAAAAGACTGCAGATTTAGAAGGATGTGGCATAATAATGACAACTGATTAAACGAAGAAGAAAAGATGGAAGTTAGGAATTTTGAAATGGGGGAGGGAAGACAGATTAAACTAAAACCAAAATCATTGCCTGAAAAACATGAAAAACATGCCAATTAGAAACAAAGTAATCATATTAAGCTTCTGTGCCACAAGACTCTTAATTGTTCTACTAAAAGTCAACTTAAATCCACTGTAGAGGAGTCTTAGTTGAGTCCAAGAGGAAGAATAATGTGCCACCATTGCATCATCAAATTCTATTAGAATAGTTAATTGCCTGCATTTACAGTGATTTCATAATCTCCCATAATGGCAGCTGCAGGGAGAAGAGAGAGCAGGGGGACATGTGAATTCTTGGCACTGAAATCACAGAATCTGTGTTAAAGGCTTATTAAGACTATTTAATCTCTTTCCCTGCTGATTCTGGATTGTCCCCCATTGTACACTTCCTAGTGTTTTGTCTAACCTAGTTTCAAACATCCCAAGCGATGGTAATGTCTTCAGTTCCCTTAGGAACTTCAAGGCTAATGGATTTCACTGGCAGAGACATTTTTTGATCTCCTGCCTACATTTGCCCTTGCTTTATTCCTTTTGATTAAGCGGGTTTCTTGCCTTCTCTTTTTCATGTGAAAGATATGAGATACCCCATGAATATTAGAAATTCCACCTCCTATCCTGTTGTCAGCTGATCCTTCTCTTGGAAACCTTACGGTTTCCAAGTGAGGGATCTAGAGGATTTCCATCCAGATAAAGCCGGTAGCAAGCTGCCAGAAGTATGAACCATCAGTATAGCCATACTTTCTTCTCTAGCTACTACTGTGCCACTAGAAGTGGTTTCCATACACCGTCCTCAGCCAGTTACTTAACACCACCCTCTTCCTAGAGGTTATGCACACCCTCCCACTCCTGATTTTCTGGCTGAGCTGTTCCTAGAATTGCTGCTTAAAATGAGCCAGCTTAGTTAAAGTCTGTTTAAACAGTGAATTATTGCCTACCCATCTCCTTCTGGCTGACATGGGCTAGACAAGCCTCCTAGCTACATCTCCTCTAGCTGACAGGAGAAAAGAGTATCCCCCAGCAAGCTGGTGGTGACCTTTGATGAAGCAGGAGGAGAAATGCAAAAGATTCATGTTTGCCTTCCTGCTCATGATGCTCTGTGTAAACTGAGGACAACTGTGACAAGAGACAGCTACAGACTGCAAAGAGACAGGCTAAACTTCTACCAGATTGAAGGTGCGCGATTAAGCCAGGCCAACACTGTGATTTGTTACAAAATCAATTTACTGCTTTGCTTGCTTGATAAGATTACTTAAAGTACAAATACTTTCTTTTTAAAAACAAAAACCCCATTTTTGGTTCTCTACAGATGCTGATCCTATCTCTGAAAAGGAGGACTCACACAGGTTCTGTGGTTTCAGAAACCACAGCTGTATGTGCTGCCCTCCCAGCCTGAGGATCAAAAAGAGGGACTCCAGCCCAACGGAAGATGCAGTTAGTCACTCGTAGTGTTATGCTTCTGCAGAGCAGTTAAACTGTATTGGGTTATTTGTATACTTTATAAATACTCTAGATGCTTTCAGCAAAGCTGCTAGACATTTTAGTGATAGAAATAGCTAAGAATTAGGAAGCAGTGAATTTTTAATGAACATAACACACTATTCCTCTCACTGAAATCAGAATTTCTGTCCATAAAGCATAACCACTATCAGAAAGTTAAATCCTTAAGACTCTTTTAATGCTTTACAAATGGCTGAGGATGGGGTGGTAAATCCCTTTTTTTCAAGGCCTGTTCTAAATTATAATGTTTTGCCAACATAGCTATGTCAGTTCCTGGTGTGAAAAATTCACATCCCCAGCAGATATTGCTATGTTTGCAGAACTCCTGGTGCAGACGTAGCTTTGCCAGAAGGGGAGAGCTTATATTGGCTCAACTTACATCACTTAGGGAGGCGGTGTTGCTATGCCAAAAAAACTTCTGTCAGTTTGAACAGTACATACTGCAGGGTGCTCCACCAGCTACAGCGATGGTGGAGCTGTGGGGTAGACAGGTCCACGATCACTGTTGCTCTGCACATCCACTTCTAATTAGTATATTAATCAAGATGCCACATTTGAGAAATGCATCGCATGAAAGACTGCTGCATTTATTGACATCCTCAGTCTGCATGTCTGCTAATATATCAGAACTGCTACTTTGATGTCTGTCTTGAAACAAGAAACCATGTGCTACTCAAATGTGCATTCTTGGAAACCAAGCAGATGAATTATGATCTCCCTAGGTGTGTTAGCACCTTTGCTGCACCCATGTAGTTTTAAGTTTTCTTGTTTCCCTGGTTGGCATCTGCTAGCCTCCAGGCCTAGAGTTTGGAAGTATACAGCTCATCCAATCTCTTCTGACTCTGCCAAAGATATTTTTGGATTTATTGTGATCTAAGTTTAACTGACAAGTATTTTTATTTAAAAAAAAAAAAAAAGTTACAGTAAATTCTCTGAAGTGTCTTTAATTCGTCCTTGATGTCCTTTTCTCCAAGATATCACATCAGCTGCTTTCACATGACTCTGAATACTACTCATGCCTGAAATGTATATAGATAGATCCTGATTTCAGCAGTTGTTTTCAGTACCAGCTGGTTCCTTCCTCTGGCTAGAGTCGTGTCTGGCAGTTCTTTCCGGTGTGGTGTGACCTCCTTGTTTACGTCTGATATCCTGTCTCCACTTACAACCGACTGTAATATCATGTACACTTGATAACATTTATTAAATAAATACGTTGTGCTTTATAAGAAGAAAATCTAAGATAAAATATTCTTAAATGTGGTGGTTTGTTTTTTTTTTTTTAAATTTTATTTGAATTGTCCTAAAAACTGCAAACTACAATTCAGTAAAGTCCATGAGATATTTCCCATACAGTAAAAGCAGTTGAAGTACTGCTTAATGAAGCAATAGAAAGGAGAACCTTCAAAGTAGTGCCATGAGAGTGTGCAGCCCATTTATACTAGCTGTATCTTCCAGAATTAGTTGGTTTAGCTCTACCTTCCACAACTGTGACAGAATGAGTTGCAATAACTCAACTTGAAGACAAATACAACTACATTTAGAAAGCGGCAGTGGTGCCTGGCCTTTCGGAAGAACAGGACAGGCATCTATTATTGTGTCTATTATTATTGAAAGTCCAACACTAATCTGGAAATCAAGTTAAGAGCAAGAAAGCTGATACCTACATTAGGAGCTAGAATTGGTACCTGGTAAATTCCTGACAGTTCATTCCTCTTTAAATAAAATTATACCAGTAGTTTTAAGTCAGCAGCTTTTCCATTCCCCCTACTTATCTCATTCCAGCTGTGGTGTCATCTGTGTAACACCACTGGCTGTATATATTGTAAAAAATATAAAGCAGGACATCAGAATCCCAAAGCATCACTGAATCTTATGTGTCTCAGCAATGTGTGTGCCAACAGGATTTAGAACAAGCAGAACAGAATTTAACTGGAGTAAGGAAAATGTGCAGATAAACAGCCTTCACAGTTCTGACATGTCTGTCTGGCAAGCAAGAAAAGCAATATCTCATTAGATACACATGGTGTTAGCTCTAGCTATTAGCATGTATAAAGATGTTCCACTAGCAATGGATGCACTCAGAATGAATAGAAGATACTATGGTATTTGTGACCAGCTATCCAGAAAAGTTAGACAAGCCTTTTTTTTCCAGTCTGTAACCACTCAGGGATCTATTGAACAGCACCCTTAACCCAGTATGTTTATATACGATAAAGTAGTAGCTAACTTCAAAATAAATTATACAAGTATTATGCTCAAATTAATGAAGAGAGCAATTCCAGGTTAGAACTAAAGCAGGAAAAAAAAAAAAAAAAAGCCACCCTGAAAGCAAACTGGGAGGAAACTTCCAGTTCCACTGCGTGTGAACAGCAGTGAAAAGAGCCTGCAATTTCTTCGAATTGTGGAAAGGAACAAAATCACTTTCCTGCTATTCTTTTACAGCCATTTCATTTCCTGAGTGTACAGCTTTCTTTGAAAGTTTGCTAATAACTTAATTAATTAACAAGCTTAGACTCTGAGGCGTTTACTCCTGCCAGGCTCTGCTTTGCACAGATATGGCTGTATTAAATTGGCTTTGTCACAAAACTGTTCCCTCTTCCCTCATCGCCTTGATTTGACACAATCTTAGTTTTTGGGCAAACTTGAAAATGTCATTAAAAACTTGGTTATGAGGTGCCCCTCTATGCCTCAATAAGCCGGAATGCAAAAGCATATGAAAGGAGTTTAAGGAAGAAAAAGATCTTTTAACCTGAATAAAGGCTTCTAATGGAGAAAATGAAGCAAATAGCAAAACTCTTTCACACACGGAACATGCGACCTTTCAGGCAGGCCACCGTCTTACCGAGCTGTTCCCACTGAGCAGGACTGTGACATTTCATAGTACAAAGCTATTTGGAGAGAATAGCCGGGATCAGCCAATTTGTTAACCTCTCTGCTAATACTGCCAGTTGTGGTGTTTGCAATGTGGGCATCTGTTCAAAAAAGAACAGAACAGAGACAACTCCCTTTACACAAACTTTCCCATTTTGTGAACCATATCTTAGAGGAGACCACATCCCTCCTGTACAGACTGTGGGCCACCTCCCATCCCACCAGTAACCAGATAATATTTCTGTAATAGCTACAGTAACTGAGTTTATGAACTCAGCTGAGAAGT
>JAOEHY010024112.1:0-15580 GCA_025447955.1 Psilopsiagon aurifrons
GGTAGCCAGTTCTCCCGATAGCTTCTGGAGAGGGCCCACGTTGTCCCTAGTCTGTCTTTTATTTGCAATGTACCTATGGAATCCCTTCCTGTTGTCCTTAACATCCCTAGCCAAGTTTACTCCTAAGTGGGCCTTCGTTTTCCTAACCTGGTCCCTAGCTTCCTGGACAACATCCCTGTATTCTTCCCATGCTGCCTGTCCTTGCTTCCACCTTTTATAAGCCTCTTTAATTCCATTACTTAAAGTAAAAACTCTTCATAACCTAGAGAAGCAGCAACAACTGTGGATGTCAGACCTGTCCTTCGCACTGCTTTTTTAACTGCAGTGGATTAAGTATTTCCTGGTTGGCTGGTTGCACTGCAAAAACACTCAACAAATGAAGCCCAGGTTATATGCAAGCTTTTATCGTGCCTCAGGCCTGATACACCTACAGGAAGAAACATCAAGTGTGCTTCAGCGCCAAGTGTCATGCCAGGCATGCACAGCTTGCACAGATCACTCTCCTCCAAATGCACATCATCAGAAAAAAAAAAAAAATCACTTTTCTAAGTGATCTTAACCTATCAACTGTACTGTGAAACTTCTACCCTACACACAGGGCAAAAATGTAATAGGTAAAACTGAGGGAACTACTATGCAACTATAAAAATATAATGTGCTTGGGGTTACAGCAAATAGGATAAACAGAGACTAAATCAGATGAAAGAGTTCAAGTAAGCTCGCCATCTTTATTAGGAACTTCTTATTCTTGAGCTTTTTGGCTTTTTAAATTATTTAAAGTAGGAAATTAAAAGAGGTTGGAGCCTTCTTTGTATTGTGTTTCAATAATATACACGGAAAAAAAAGTCCTTTTCAAAACAAGTTCTCTAACACACAGAGTTTTTCTCTGCTACCAACAGATAACAAGCGCCTTGCAGGCATTCTAAATATATGAGTATAGACTAAGCATGAACTGATCTGGACTTAACAACTAAGTGCTTTATACAATAAATACACATTTGTGATGATTGAAGTTTTTGCTATTATTTAAACTGTCATGAGTGGAACAACATTTTTACCCTCACCCTTCCCAGGAATTAACTTCAGAACTTTGGTTTTTGTCACGTATACATGGAATTGTAGCCTGTAGTACATAAAAAGCCCTACAGACCCTTCTAGCAAGCAAAGTTCCCATTTTTAAAAGCTTACCTCTAACAAGTAAAGCAATGAAAAAAGGTAAATTGAATCTCGTAAAGCAATAGTGCTGCATAGCAGATGGAATTACCAGCAACTGAAAATCTTAAGAAAGGGAAACTTCTACTTTTAATCTTCTCTTTTTCACCAACAAGTCAATGAATGCTTTTACTAAATCTCTAGAACAAAAAAATCAGCTTAATATGATAGATATAAGAAATGAGATTCTCAAAATAACAGGTGCAGAAAATCACCATGATTCAGTCTAATCCATTAAGTGGAGGGTCTGTATCTTAAAAATGGATTGCTCTGAAATCTTCTGATAAACACCATAAAAATACTTCTTCATTGGGATTTATTTATTTGAATAAGGAAATTTAAAAGGAACAAAAATCTCTGTATTGAAAGGTTAATCAAAAGGCTCAGGACAAGAATGAAGATATTAAAAAGTAATACAATTTCTTCCCTTCAAGTGAAGAAAATGGAAAGAAAAGGAAGATGGGCTTTGAAAGATCTCATTAAATAAATTTTTACATGCAAAAAGATATTTAACTGATGATTGAGAAATTCCTTTCCAGTCCTGTTTCATATTAAGTAACCTGAAAAATAAACCGCCTCTTAAATTCCTATTAAAATTCATTTAGAAGCTTAGAGGTTTAAAGAAACCAATTTAAAAATATTATATATTGCTTCTGTGTTTCCATATATGCAGTACATATACAACTGGTAACAAGATGAGAATAGAAAAGAAAAATCTTTTATAGTTCAACTGAATGACATATAAAAGCATAGTGTCCCCAGCCTTCATCTTAAAACAAGAGTAAAGTTTCTCCCTTTCTCCTCCCCGTCTCTTCCAGAGCCCAAAGAAATGAATTATTGGTCCTCATTCCAAATCCACTGGCAATTTCTCTCAAGTGCATTTCCTAAAAGTTAGTTCATCTGTTATTAAAAATATTACTCTAATTAATCTAAAAGGGAGAGGTTCTACCAGAAGGCAGTTAGACATCTTTGCTAATAGCAACCCTGTTCTCCTTCCTTCAATTATCAAAACAGTCAAAAAAATATATTCTTCTCTGTTCTTGGAAGCTAACAGCAGTATAAAGCTGCTGTTAAAGAGCAATGGCGAGCACTACAACATTTGGAGATGAAACACGCTGCCACAACACTTTCACACATGCTAATGGCTTTATGGGGAAAAACAGATGGTTAGTCCACAAATTAAGTAGTTTCTTTCAAAGTAAAAGTTTGAAGTCTTATTTTCAATAACATTATTTGGATAGATTTGTTATTCAGTATGAAACTCTAATATTCTACCTATTTTAGAAAACACATCTGGAAAAGATGAAAAGTTATTTTGTATTGTGGTACTTTACCCTCCCAGACCTGAATTACTGTGGTCTTTTTTTAGCAGAGAATAATTTCCATTAACATATTAAAGAAAGAAGTAGTTACTTAAAGCTAATGTATGGACAAATCTATGTGAAGCAATTATCAGTAGGAACTGGCAAATTGGACCTCTTTAATTCTGATGTGAAAAGCGAAGCAAAAATGCTATTTCAGTGTGTGTGACTCCTCCAGTCATTTTTAAACATTTTAAAATTTGTAAGTTGTTTGATGGATATTATTGACAGATTCTTACATCCTAAAAGCATTTACATTTGTTTTCAAAATAGTTCTCACCTGTCCTTCAAAATAAAACAAAACCACTGTTCCTGTAGTTAATAGCAGTAGCTCTCTTGGGGCTCCAGCAATAAGAGCACAACCTTCCTAACATAGCAGCAAACTTGGCAAAGAGTAAAATGTTTCTAATATGAAGACATTTCAATTATGCTACTCTGGGCCACCTACCAATTTGCCTCATTAATCTTCTCAGTTTGCTCACAAAGACTCAGCTTTCATATTCTCCTTAAGAGTGATGAGCTACTTCAGAAGCACTCCTCTACTGTTCTGACACATTTCTCCGCAAAGCAGAGGGTAAAGACAAACTTTGGCCTGAGTAAGTCCAGAACTAAGACATCATGGATCACTGCTGCTTAACTTTGGGGCTGAATTTTCAAAGTGTTACTAGCTAAAGCTATAAACAGGCTTAATCAAGTGAGCAGCAGAAACCACCATGCCAAGAGGCACAAGAGCCACCAGCTTTCACACCAGCAAAATCACCAATATTTGTCAAGCATCTGTATGAAGGGCAACCCTCTGTGTACTTGGCTTTTGGGTGCAATTTTTTTGACCTTTTATATTGGCAGCAGTGAAGCTCATGAAGAAATCAGAAGGGGCATCACAGGATGGCCTTGACACTAGTGTGTGCCAGTTACCGCTACCTATTGCCAAATCATCAAGTGCATTCACACCACTTAAGCTTCTCCACACAGAGATAACATATGAATAATGCATAAGAGAAATTATCAGAAGCCCAGCTTCACAGGAACATAAGTGAAGAGCTTTATCTTACAGGGAAGGGAAACACTTTTATTAGTAAATGCTTCAAGGTTCAAGTAAGTGAGCCTGCAACTTGAACTTGCAGAAACTGCCTGAGACAGTGTCTTCACTGAGGTCATAATACACACATTGCTCCATTACAGACAAATCAAGAAGCAGACAGTGTATCAAAGCTCAGAAGAAATTCAGTAGTACAGGAAATCAAGCTAAAACGCTGGCTATTTGCATTACTTAGCAGCCATCTGTGAACACCAACGTTGCCTAACTTGTGTGCTCTATTTCAGCAAATTCGTGATGACTTAATACTACAGTTATTTTGATTGTGCTTCCCTGATTGACATTAGTGATTTTGGTATACTCCCTTCACATTTCTAATGAGGACTTTGAAAAAAAAACAGACACTGTGCTTTTCTGGCATACAACCGGAGAGAGATGTCCCTCAAACTCTGGAACACTGAGAGAAAGACAGCTCCCAAAATCTTTCCCAGACTTCACGCACAGTTCTGAGCAGCAAGACTCTGACAACAGAATCAGTGTCATACGGATTAAGCTAAGCATACAGTACAGACAACTGGTAAAGCTAATAACCCATGTAATTTCTTATTGAATCCTGTCTATTTAATTTTAAGTGCTCTCTAATAATCTCAGATATGAATGGTAAGGTTGACAGGAATCAGCCTTGCAGGAAGATATGGCCTGAACAATCAACTCCTCTTTACCACACTTCACAGCTACCCAAAGATAAGGCCACCCACTTATACTGCATGCAAGTACAGTAACCAGAGTTCTTCCATACCACCCCGCCTACTCCAATTGCTCTGACAAAGAGCAACTTTACTTCAGCTATAGCAAAAGATGACATAAGGATACCTACTTGTGCTAAGTTTGCAAAGGGCACACAAAAGATAAAAATGCATTTATTTGATTCTTAACAATTATTTCTTTTGGGTGCAAGTTATGTGGCAGGTAGTGAGCCAGAGACATCTCCCAAGCATCCACAAAGTGCACAGCAATTCCTGAGAACATTTTCCTCATTACAGAATCAAGCTGAAAGGAATACCAGTCACTGTTAAAGAGGCTCACTTCCGGCCCAAGCTCCTGAACATTGGCAGTTCTGATGATGATTGAAGTCTTGGGGCTGCGATCCAGCAATTGAATAATTGATCTCCGAATGTTCCTCAGCCGCCGAATATACACTTCCACAGGGAAAGTGCTGAAGTGGGACCATATAGTTATGGCTATCACTGTGTTTCTCCCACCCACTATGCCGTTCAGTTCATTGGCAATGTAGCGCAGCTCACTGCTAAAGACTGTGGAGAAGCGAATGGGTGGCCCATGACAGCGGAACTTCAGTAGGATATTGTGCTTCAGGTCAACAGACATGAAAGGCCCCACGTTCTTAGGACTCCCCAGGTTAAATTCCACTAGATCTGAAAACCCAAGAGCAAGCATTAGTGAAAGATGGCATAAGAGATTAACACTGTCGAAAAGATGCTAGGACTATAGGGCAAAATCAGCAGTAGTTAAGGAAACCTGAGCTTAATTCTGAGAACTCTAAAATGAAACAGAAGATGAGTACCATGCATACTTCAGCTGCATATTCCAGAGCGGAGTTTCTGGGTGTTGAAATCTGCAAGAAAGCACTCTCCAACTTCACAAGGCTGTTCATGGCTTTCCCAAAATATTTTCTTCTCTCTCTCATAAAAGATATTTTCCAAATAGACTCCTTTGGTCATTGTTGCCCTATGAATCCCATGTCCATGGAAATCCTCCTGGCAGCTTTAGGACTCCATTAAATTTAAAGATGACTTCAACTTGCAGGCATTAAGGAGTCTCAAATTCTGTATTCCAATACAATTTAACTGCTTTAGGGGTAAGGGCTGAGGAAGGAATATCTAATTGGCTACTGAAATTCTGTCTTTAGCTTAAAATAAGCGAAGCACAAGAAAGGGTTCAAAACCAATCAACAGTAATGGAAGTCATTTGCTACTTCATTCTGAAGTCATTCATGTGGCTGGGATGCTGCAATGCCTTACAAGGCAGCCCTAAGTGACTTCTGCCATGCCCCCTAGGTGGCCACCTTAACTCACAGCTACTGCAGCAGTCCTCACTGGTGAAACATGGACAAGGACAACTCTGCAGACACCTTGTGGCCCCATTTCCAAGGCCTATATGTTTCCAGTGTCTGCTCTAATATTTGACTAAATGCCTATCTACCAGGACTCCCAGTAATGTTCTGTCTTCTTCCTTTACATTGTCAACCAGTAATATCAACTTTGTGTTTGAGATGTGAAAAATAAAACTATGCAAAGTTCTTTAAGGACAAAACCAAATTAAGAAAAAAAAAATTAACCTGGAACAAATGCTGTCAGATATTCAAACCACTGCCTTATTGTAGAGTCTCCAAACAGGTGGATTACTTTTCCTTGTAAGCACTTGGTTATGTCATCTGACTTGTTAAAATGATGGATCCAGTGCGTTCTGGACCTCCACTGATCTTCATAATAATAACCAGAAGGTGAAACCGTAGAATCTACAGCTCTGTCTATACTGCTTGAATCTGGAAGAGAAAAGTTCTTTAAAATTAATGTGTAGCAAAAACCAACCTCCGTAACCTTCATGGACATATTGCCAGTGGTATATGAACATCTTTCCTAGTTTAAAGCAAAAGCGTATGATATATCATGCAGATTAAAAAGCTTACAGAATCACAGATTCATAGAATAGCTTGGGTTGGAAGGGACCTTCAAAGCTCATCTAGTCCAACCACCTTCCAATGAGCACGGACATCTTCAACTATATCATGTTGCTGAGAACCACATCCAGCCTGGATGCATCACAGTTCTGAAGCCTGATGCATCACACACTTTTCTAAGCTCAACTATTTCACCTCTTCTGCAGCAAAACCTGCAACTACAGGCGGAGTTGGCTGAACTATTACAGTTTCGAGCGGTTCACATTACATGGTGTCTCTGATGATAAAGTAGCGAGTACCTGTCTCCTTCCACAATTGGACAGAGATGCTTAAGCGTGGGTACCTGCCGATGGTACAGAGCAGCCGCGACCTCCGTGCAGCGGCGCTCTGCTGTCCCCCAGCGGCCATCTAGCCGCCAGCAGCGCTGGCCACCAACCCCCGCACGACAGCCGGGGACCGCTCAAAACACAAGCAACCAAACAAAATAAGCCCCTCCATGGAATTACACATACGCACACCGACATTCCTGCTCCGACCACACAGGCTACAAGAGTGAAGTCCTGATTGTAAAGACTCCAAAGCTTGGAAATGCCAGAATTAAAGCTATGACCAAGAATTTTTTTATGTGTCCTTTGAATGTATGAATTACAAGTCTTCAGTTCCATAGATTTCTTACTTCCTCTCTGCTATGTAGTCCCTTCCCCTTTTACTGCCTAAAATACGTGGCCCCCTGAGGAGTAATGAGACTACCCCAGGGAAACTCTGATCTGTAGGATGCCTACCAAACTTGCGGACATAAGGCAATAACTTGCAAGCAAGGGTCAGAGATTAGAGGAAGAGAAACTGCAATCTCATGGTTATGTCAGCCAAACATTGCCATGGCCAAAATCATGCCAGGGACTGTTGTAGCTGTGTAAAAGTACATGCAGAGAAATTCCAAGCACTTCTGGTAGATGCTTCATTATAACACAGGTGTAGCCAAACTCTAAACACTCAGCAAAATTAGATCATAGGCATCTTTAAGCACCCATTCTTAACCAGCATTTTTGGTCTCACTGTGTGCAATATGCTCTGCATCTTGCATTAGTAGATGTTAACCTCCTTAGTTAACATCTAAGTTTTTACAGGGACACTGTAAAAAACAAACTACTTTTCTGTTTGCATAACACAAAAGACTATAATGATGAGTACCACAGGACAAGGCACTAGAAGATTGTTATCTCAGATGATTCTTTAAATCAGGTAACAGGGACAATGAAGGAAGAGCAAAAAACTCAACTAGTAATGTTGACTCCTCTAATATGTATAAAACAGGAATCTTACAAAGAAAAGGAAAACACCTTCATATGATCCTGTAATTAAAGAATAATTCATCATGTGAATTCACAACTTCAGTTCATTTGCTTCTTAAATTTTGATGTAAAAACATTTGCATTTTTTATCTCTTAAATCAGTTCTTAAACTATACATAAATACATAAAAATGGTACTAGAAAAACTTATTGATGCCTCATGCTAAACCTAACACCAGCATTTCAAACCATCATATTTCACAGTATCATCAGTTTTGCTTCAGAATTCAGAAATTCAGAATCCAGATACTCTGGATTCTATAGAAGAGAGTAAAAGCTCCAATCTGAACAGTTACAAGCCAGGAATAGAAATAAAACTTGTATCTCAGAAAAAAAAACTTTTAAATATCAGCTTGATCTACATTTACCGTTAAACAGAAAGGTATGTGCAAAAACAAGAACAACAGAACAATGCATTTATGTGCCATCAAACCTAACAAATCCATACATCCACCATCATTATACCAATGTATTAAGTTTATTTATTCAGAGACAATTCTTCTTGGACAGAATTTCCCTGGGGAATACTGTGCTACTGCTATCAACTCTTTCTAATCCAGCATTACTCCTCAGGAAATGCAGGCAAGCTTTGATCCTGAAAACTCCTGAAAGAAGGGCAATGTAATCAAATTTCAAATTTGCAGCAGTTTCCGCAAGGACATACATAGGTTAAAAAAAGCAGCAAAAAACGTCCCGTCTAAAGGATGTGAAGAAAGTGGGTGGAAATGCTGCTTGCCTAATAGCAGCACTCTTTTACTAGTGAACGGCAAAACTAAAAGCAAGAAATTCTGTAGGCTGTTTTCTGTTAAAACATTATTGCTCATGTCATGAACTCTGCCTTTAAAGTCTCCTACAACCTGATGAAAACACATCTGAAATGCTTTCAATCAAGACGCAATTCTCTGCGTATCACACAAAATGAGCTATACAGGCTTTAAGATGTATATGGATATGAATGAGTTAAACCCTCTAAGTTTAACTTATTACAGACTGTCTCTTTATTCCAATTTTAGACAGTGTGTAGAACAATTAGGTTCTGGTCCACAACTGTGGGTTGTGACATCATGTGGTTAAACAAATTATAGTAAAGCTTACATGCAAGTTGTGAAACCTGATAGACAAAATACTTAAAGAAAGAAAGTAAGAAATGCCACACAGATGGGTTTGCTAGAGTTACATGAGTTTGGTGAGCAGTTACTGTATGACATTTTACAGCTCTAAGTGCTAGAAAAAAGACACTTTTGAAGAGAACAAACTTTTTTTATTGTCTTTTGCTAAAAATTCCATTTATGTATGTAATTCTAGTCAATTTTGTTGTTAGAATCATTGAATAGTTAGGGTTGGAAAGGACTGTAAGATCATTTAGTACCAATCCCCTTGCCACGGGCAAGGGCATCGCACACTAAACCAAGTCACCCAAGAGTACATGCAACCTGGCCTTGAATACCGTCAGTTATACTAAACTTATATTGCAGTTAATGCCCCAAAACCTTCATCTTCTAAATACAAATTTAAAAATTAGTTTATATTCCATGCTATGAAAACAAGCAAATCAATTATTTCCTCATGCCTATTATTCCTTTTATAAATTTAGTTATGCATTATAAACAAAAAAATCTTATGAAGTTCACTTTACCTATAAATGCTGTGGGCTTTACAATCACTGAATCAGGTCCACTGGAGAGTATTGGCCTTTTGATATTCACATCACTTGGAAAAAAAAAAAAAAGTAAAATTAACAGTAAAATATGAAGGTAATACTATTTTTTTTTAATCACTTCAAATAAGTACATAAGACTCCCTAAGAACTTTTAAATTTAAATTTACGTCCGATAGTTGAATTCGTTCTGTATTATTTTCCACTATCATTGTTCTGAATCAGAATTCAAAATTTCATAGCACTAGAACACAAATCTTGCACACACTTTTACTGGCACAAACCTAGATAAAGCTATCAGAGGTCTGTAAGATGCTTTGGGGGATTTACCACAAAGAGGGAACTTCTCAACTTGTGGTACATGTACCACTGGCAGGAGACAAGGTACAGAAAGAATACACTCCTGCAGCAGCAGCTCCCAGCTCTGCCAGTGCTCTACAGGTGCCTATCACAGAAAATACTTCTGTTGAGGTAGTTACTGCTTTTAGTCCCTGCAATCCCACAGCCTGCTCTGCAGCACACAGTGGAGCTTGTGGCAGTCCAGCATCTGCAGTTCTAGCTATAGACTAGGCTAGAAATGGTATACCCTGACCATGGGGGAGACAGTAGTACCAGCTGATGTTCAGACATCTCCAGCAATAACTTCGATCTTCCAGTAGGACAGAAATCTGCTGAATATAGAAACAAAGCTTATCCCCTTAAGCACCAAGAGACCTTAAAAGTACTTGCTTGTGGACATCAGTGGATCCTGGTCACTTTGTGCTGGACACACATCACTACTGTACACCTGTGACAGTTGCAGAGATTTAATACTAAACTATTCTGTCTTTTGTTGCTATTTAGAAGAGAATCCTTTTACCAATGGTTTTCTCCATTTAAGAAATAAATAATTTGGAATTTCTATAAGCAGTTTCAGTAAAGGATCTCAAAGGTGAATGAAACAAAAACCAAAACATGCAGAAGAAAAAAAATAAAATCCCACTCCCATTTGGAAACCTCACCAATCAGTATCAGCCATATGTTGCAGGTGAACTGCCTGAGGCACAGAAAGTCAGAAGACCCACTTACAAGTTTAATAAGGAATAGCGAAAAACTATTTCCACTGATATTTATGGTTGATCTCCAGCTTTCAGTTACAGACATGCACACACTTTCCTAATTAAACTATTGGGAGCTGCTACTCTAAAGCCTTTCCCAATTTAAACCTCAAGTGAACATACTGCTGCAACATTTCAGCATCTTTTTTGGAGAGCAAGGCGGTAGCCTACAACTACAATTCTGACACTACACAGTAGGTAACTATGTCTAATTTCAGCTGAGGGTATATCCAGAAGCAGTTCTATCACATCTTCCCATGGACTAAGGGATGTACTTTTAAAAAAATGCTGAATGCTGAATAAAGATGCCTGTGAAACTAATTCAGTTCAACACTTTATATAACATGCACAGATCATTTCCACTTGCAAATTTTTTGCTCAGCAATTTGTTCTATCAAGTGTTTTCTTCATGACTGTCTTAAAATTATTCTTCAGATTTAAAAGGAGTGCATTGCATTAGATGCAATATGGCCTTTGCTGAGGGTAAAAGCAATTGTTGTTTTGTGTAAAAATAAGCCTAAAACTTGGACCTTTTTTAGGTAGCTCAGACTTGGCCAAAAAAAAACCCTAAAACATCTCAAAGCATTGTTATTTGTATTGCAAGTGTAGGTGTGGAAGCAAAATAAGGAAACAGTCCCTCAAACCACCACCAGATTTAGACAGCATGCTAAGTGCTGTCCTAGCAAGTGCACCAGGCTTGAATTCAAAGCATAGAGAGAGAACTACATTCCAAGATTCTTTAGTTTAAGATTACTGTGCTCTTGCACAGCTGAATGGAGGGGAAGAAACTATTCAACAATTCACATCAAAAAACCTGCTCCTGCAGATACACACCTCCTCTAAGGCAAACTAATATTTCACCAGTAACCTAAAGTTTGTCTTTAAATAAATAATACTTAACTGAATATACATCAATTCAACAACACACATACCTTTGGAAAAAGAGGCTTTCTTCTCGTGTCAGAAGACCTTTTTGATATCCACCCTTGGCGTGGCTGATTCGGCTGGCACAGGGGAGTTTTCGAGGCTTGTAACAGAACCATGGCTCACCCGTATAGAGATCTGTGAAGTTACAGACCGGGAGATCTCCAGGTAGGCAAATATTACACTCAGTAGTTTCTGAATACCTCCCAGACTTGAATGAGCTTTTGAAATAGACCCTATCAGGCCTTTCTTCTCGTAAACGCAGGAGAACTTGGATTGCTTCACTCGGATGGACAAGTGATACAGAAACTTTGACCTCCCCTGGCCAAAACAAGGTAAAGAAGACTTTGTAAAGGCCATTGTGGCAATCTACAATCTTTCCTGTTGCTCCAGCTTTCAGCAGAGGAGAGTGAATTCGTGCCTGTAGATAGTCGCCACCATATTGCTTAGGTTTTCCTTGAAAATCCTTCATATGAACAAGCACCTCTAACTGATCACCCACCTTGAAGAACCTGCTGGGTTTCACAATCACAAAGTCACTATGTGCAGGATCAGTGCTTTGTACAAAGGCAATTTTGCCTTCAGGCAACTTCGGCCACTGTATTGCAGCAAGCAATGATTCTTGTTCCGCTTGTTCTCTTTTGGACAAAGTCTGCTGCTTATAACCACAGTAAGGCTTCCTGGCAGTTTTAGTTGTCTGTGATAGAGAACGTTCAACATTGTTTTCTGTTATCCAATTTGATCCTGAAACTGTGTCATCATCCAGGTGCTGAGAAGGAAAAAGGTTACCAGAAACCGTGCTATTAAATGAAACACTATGAATAACAGATGCTTTGTCACAAAATGATACCAAGAACTGGGCTTTCCTTTACAGAGCTTCACATGTGACCAAACGAAGCAGCTTTACTAGGAGACACAAATCTATTACTTTGACTATGGGCAAAGAAATAGGTGGTCAACCTGTGGCCACCTGGCAAAGAGGCTTTAATATATGAATCAGGTCAAATCTTTTCTGGGGCAGTATTTTGAATACCGGTATATGCTGTAAATATCATCAATCTAGAAAAAAATACAAAAGGCTATATAATTAAATAGTAAATTGTAATTTGTGTTTAATTTTCTTACTCTAGCAATATTATGGCCTTTGAGCACAATGAGGTATAATAGCTGCCCAGCACAATGCAAGGAAATAGAGTTTCTTTGAGACATTACACTGCAGATGAAACTAAGGTACCCACTGCACATGCCTTCCAGATTAGTCTGCTGCATGTAGCAGCTGCAGTCACTTATCTGCTAACATTCACATTGCTTCCTAATTACTTGAAATGTAGAATCCCCTCTGATGTACAGATTAAAAGAAATGGAAGAAAGAATGCTTCAGGGGCAATGAGTTCATGAAAAGGTGGGCAACTAAAACAGTCTGGAACAAGCCAGGACTAAACAGGAAAGAAAAATAATTTATATTTAAGATTTTAAAAATCTATATACAGCTTCCTCTAGAGTCAAATGAAACACAAGCAAAACATTCCCTAATCCATACAAGAGTTTAAAAACTAAAATAGTTAAAACAGTGCTAGACTAAGAGAGGTGGCTTCTGGTGTGACTTGAGATCAGTGTCCAAAAAGTGTATTTTCATGCAAATGACTGCATAGCACAGTCTAAGACTCCAGAGCAGCCTCTGAGATTTAATCAACAAATCCAAACTTACACCTCATATATGCACAAAATTAGTCAATGAGTATTTAATTATCAGATGTATGCTGTACAGCTTTTTTCATATTTGCGTGTCATAGAGAAGCAAATCATTTTTCAAGCAAAGATTAAAATTATACAACACACCATTCTCATGGCATCAGAGAATATGCCAGTTTAGACTGAGATTTCTAAAAAATATAAACTATACTATTTTATTTGTTTAAAAAGATCACTGCACATACCAATATCCTAGTGTTTTCTGTTTACTTCCTCTGTAACTAGCTGCCCAGTAATGTACTAAAATTCTCAGCATTTACATTAAAGACATAAGATTTATTGTTATAAACCCTTCTTAGTCCATTGAAATATCATTTACATGTACATTCTAAGTGGTTTCCTCCTGCTGCTACATTTTATTTGACTTGGCCAGTATATGAAAGGCATTTGAACAACACAGAGATTCAATACTTTTTTTAGAAGAAAAATAAACCTAACAAGCAATAGGAATGCACAGGCTTTTGAAGCCTGTTACATAAGAAGCTGGTTTTGATCAGCTTAAGAGGATGAGCACACTAGGATGTAGGACAGATACACAGACTCTTCTCTGCTTAGTATCCATACTAACTATAAAACCTGAAATTGTAGACTGCTACATTTTAACTGTGAAATGTAAATTGACAGGTATTCACAGATGTTATTTTCATAACAGAAGCTTTTGCTTCACTTTTACATTTCCAACCAGGATCGAATAAACTTTCTCTGAAGGCTATCTGAAGTAATTTGTAATTATTTCTATTTTCCAACAGAGCAGGCAAAAATCAGAATGTATCACTGCACGTTACTTTATTAATTCAGTTAATTTCAGGCAGAGCTAAGAATGAATCTTGGGAACAGTTCTACTTTAAATCTTGCCTAATGCATTCTCAAATTAAGCCAAGTTTCTATTTTTGGATACCTTTAAAACTTATTCCTTCCGCTTGCTCATGCATATACATAACAAATATTGATGCATGAAAATATTTTTTAAGTTAGTCATATTTTTTCTGTGTATTTCATAAATTCTTGTGTTCATTGTAAGCTCTCAAGAGACAGTTTCTGTATTTCAGTTGGTTCTTCAATGGTTGGTATTTCAGGTTGGGGGAATGAGGAAAAAAAGAAATCCTCTCAAATGCAGAAAAGAGATAGCTATCTAAGAAGGCCTTAAAAACAGGTCTATCATTAATTTTTACTACCTATAAATTTCTTGAGGATTCTTAATGCAGTCTTTCTGTCAGAGATACAATGTCGTTCATGGCCTTGCTAGCCTTTCTGAAGTCTTTCCAAGGGCATACCTATATCTTTTAGTGGAAAAGGGTGCAAAGAACACCAAGCCAACAAACTCATAGATTCAAAAGACAGAGAACATAGTTCCTTGTCTCTAAAGCAATTCTCCTACACAGCCTTCTTAGCAAAGCACAAGGCCAAAGCTCTTCATTTGTATTTAGCCACTGTCCCAGACAAGCACTGTCACTTCAACTCCAGCATCTGAGGTTGTGACCCACTAAGCAGAATAGATCATGCCATAAACATGTTCTCAGTCACTCTTCAAGGGGAAGAGAAAACCAAAAAATCTCTATGAAGGTAAAACCACAGCTGAATCAACATCTTGAAGGACCATTCTTTCTCTAACATCCATGTTCATCTTTACAGCCCTTTCCCAAGCACAAAGAGGACCATGCATTATTGCAGAATGCAATAATACAGCTTACATGTGAGAGTAAGCTACACCATGTACACTATTCACAGGAGAAAATGTTAGAGATTCGAGATTCCTTTTCCCAGTTAAGGCAGGGAAAGCTTCAGAGTCAATATACCAAAGATCCTCAACTAGAATAGAAAAGCTTTCCAAACCACCTCCCCTTTTTAAGTGCTTCCCAGGCTCATCTCCACACATGTGCTCAAGTTCTCCTACCCCTATGGATTCACATGGTTTGATCAGAGGCAGATCAATAGCTTAGTCTGTCCCTACTCTATTTTCTACCTGCTCTTTCACTGATATTTCCAAATCTCTCTGGCTCTTTTAAGTTAAGAAGTCAGGCTGAGCCCTTGTAGAACTGTGAGCTCTGTACTCCAGCAAAATAAAATTCCTTTAAGTAGGGCACACGAAGAGCATTTCCTCAAGATTTCTCAAGAGCCCTCTTCTTTTATGACACAGATCATTTCAGGTTTTAATACAGTCTCAAAGCCGAATAACACTTGCCCTGTTTTGCTTATTTCCATATATACTCCAGTCATGGTGTCTTGATTTTTAGTGCAATTCAAAAGAGTTCATTTGTTGTGCTTGTTTGACAATTTTCTGTTTGTTTCTTTGGTGTAATTCTTTGTTTGGGTTTTTTTATATTTTTTTATTTGCTGCATTCTGGAGTTAACCAGAAACCAAATGTAACCACAAAGTGATTTAATGGGTTTCTGCCAAGTAACACAGGCAGAACAGAATGGATTACATGTCAATTAAGCACAAATAAATCCATAAGCTGTTCCTGGTGCATAAGAGATGTCATAGAAAAGGG
>JAOEHY010024113.1:0-12289 GCA_025447955.1 Psilopsiagon aurifrons
CTCTTCATTAGGGACTGTAGTGAGAGGACAAGGGGTAACGGGTTCAGACTTAAACAGGGGAAGTTTAGATTGGATATAAGGAAGAAGTTTTTCACTGTAAGGGTGGTGAGGCACTGGAATGGGTTGCCCAGGGGAGCTGTGAATGCTCCATCCCTGGTGATGTTCAAGGCCAGGTTGGACATAGCCTTGGGTGACATGGTTTTGTGTGAGGTGTCCTTGCCCATGGCAGGGAGGTTGGAACTGGATGATCTTAAGGTCCTTTCCAACCCTAACTATTCTGTGATTCTATGATATCCTGCATTGTCCTCTCCCTTAGCCCTCCCTGCTCACAACCCATCCCAGGCAGCTTCCTCCCTGGCTCACATATGCAGTCTCCCCACATCACTCATCTATCCAACTGTCCTGCACACAGTGTGAGCCACCATTGTCCATGCATGCAACTTCCTTTGTCCCAAGCACTGCAGTTCAAAAAACCTTTCCATAGAGGGCCAAGATATATCAAGTCCAAGGCTCAGACTCATTCGTGAAGGGGATTGCTGCTAGGAAGTAATGCTTAGCAGTTTTAATTTAACAAGAGCATCTATCTCAAGCTAGCCCTTGGCATTTGCTGTCTAAGAAAGTTTGACATGGCACAGGAGGGATATAAAAAAGAAAACAATGAATTAGAAAGAAGAAATGTAGTAACTAAATCCTGCAACAAGGTCCCAAGGCAACTATCAGCATCCATGTCTTCTTCCTGCTCAGCTTTGCTATCACTGCTGTCACTGCAGTAGCAGAAAGGAAAGGAGCCAGTTCTGCTGGAGGAAATTTGGGTCTAAAGAACGAAAAGGGGTCTCCCCCAGCATTCCCCATTAGAGGAACTAAACACATTAGCATGCTATCTTTTTTTTTTGGTGGAAAAAGAATCAAAAACCAGAAACAAAACCAGAAAAACCACTACACACAAAACCAAACAATAACAACAACAAAAAAAGGCAGCTTCTCCAATATTTGAGACCAGACAAAATTCCAGGTTGCCTTGTTTTTGCCAACACCCTCTTCCACTAGTCTTTTTGCACTTGGCGTAAGAGGTATTTCTGCTGTTACTAAAGCTTTTATGTGTGTTGATGATGGAGTTGAAGAAGCTTTCTCTGGATGGATCTAGTCAGTCAGAGAAGAAGCTTGAGGGCTGTTACAAGCATATTACTCATCTTGGCCAGCCCCTGCCTCCTATTCATTTCAATAAAATGTTTGTTTTGTTATAAATCTGGATTGGATTTTTGGGAAGTAAAATGCCCACCCCTGCCAAGATGAAATGGTGCATTCTGCATGTCACCACTATGTCCTCTTCTTCAAGAGCTTGATGTTGTGAAATAAAAAGATCAATTTATATCAGTGCCAGGGTTTTGTCATGTTAAGGCTTGTAACAGAGGAATCTGTGTATGGAAAATATATTAAAAATGCCCGATAGTTACTAAAAAAGTTGCTGCTCAGAGCATGTAAGCCACTACCTTGTTTACTATATAATTTATGAAAAAGATACCCAACATTCTCATGACGTTATATTATTATATTATCTTTTCATCCACCACTCAAATACTATCCCAACTCTGAGAATCCATTTCAATAGCTCTCAAATCTTAAAGGCATATCACTAAGTGTACACCCTGAAATTAAGCAGAGTGAAAAATACCTTCTCTTGAGCTTTCTTAGAGGGCCTTCATATGTCAAGTAGAAGCCTCTCTGGTTTCTTAAAAGCCTGGTTTATTACAGGAATTTTATTTCTGCCTTGGAGATGTCTAAATGTTTCCAGTACAGAGCTTTTAGAGCAATGCTGCAGAGTTTTTCCTCCAAGCTCAGAAGGTGCTGGAAAACCCTGGAAAAAGCAGGTTTAAGAAAAAGTAGGTAGGCAATAGTCTTGGCTACATAGTTATGGAAAGGTTTGACAAGCAGGTAGAGAAGACACAATTATTAATCTTCTAATATTATTTGGAAACCATTCAGAAGCTGTATAGTGCGTATACACCATGGTTTTGTTCCCCCACCATCAGTAGATCAATTCATGTACAATTACATTCCCGAATGGCGTTAACTGCATTCACAATTCATGGCATTTCAAGACAACCATAATGTCATGCTTAGCTTCTCCATTACTATCCATATAGATATTTTTAAGCCATCTCTTCAGATGCTTAGTATCTTCATCAGAGATGGTTTCAAATTAGATTTCTAATGCCCCAGCTTTGGAGTCATTCACTACATAGACCTTGGGTCTACCTTTTCTAATGAGTAAAACTTGTTATGAGAAACATATAATTGTAATGAGAAACTATGTTCAAGTTTGATCAGCCTTTCATGTAGGGGCTCTTTACACCTACAAGTTTTGTTGAGGCCTGAGTATAATTTTTCCATGTTGAGCATGTATACCACATACAGAGAAAACTATGCCTGCAGCTATAAGAAACCAAACTCTTCTTCATGGATAAGGCAGAGACCTGGAAATAGGAACAAATGGGAATGGCCTAATATACAGTCCCATTGACCAGTCAGGAAGGGTTTATCTGGTGCTTCTCTGAACAGATATTGCTCCCAGAAACTATTCACATCAGTAGCCATATCCAAAGTTACCCAGTTTCATCAGAGACTTGTAAATAGGCATCATCTACAGAAAAATGGGGCCCCAAGCCAGTGTTCCCCAGGTTAGTTCATCTCAATACGTTATTTATTCATTCCTCACTCTCTTTTATACAAGATACTTGAAGTTCTACCTCCAGATTTTCCCTTTTAATATGCATTTCTTTCGGAGTCTAGTAAGTTTAATTATTTCCAGACCATGCAGCAAAAAACCACAAATGCTGAAAGAAACCTAAAACATAGGATTAGAATATTTTTGTCTTGAAACACTATGAATAATCCATTACAATTATTTATGTCTTTGGAATGAGTCAAAGTAAGAAAACAAGAATGTCATAAATGACATCTTGATATATTTTAGTATACCACTGAACTGCGTCAATGAAATGACTTTTAACTCCTTCAGCTTATGTTCCTGAGAAGTCTTATCAGGATTATTGCTGAACACAAGCCAAAATTGATTTTGTTTGTATTTTGAGTTGCAAATTAAGGGAAACACAAGAAGTGTTTTGAGTAACTCTTGAAGACAGCTAAAAGAATGAATGTTTTGATAAAAACAGCAGTGATTGTGATGGACTAAGGGCACAGACAAAACAATGTCTGTAAGGAGAAGATAGTATTTTTGAACGTTTTCTTTTGTGACTGAAAACCTATCTACTATTTCCAACTATAATAACCAGTTTAATAAAGGGTGTGGTCTCTACCTATACCAACAAACTTTTTTCAGAGCACATCTATCCTACCCTCTATCTACAAACCTTCCCATTCCTTCCAGGAATCCTGTTTCTTTAGGTCAAGTGGGATGAGTGAAATTCAAGCAATGACCTATTGTGAATTAAAATGCATTGTCTAACAATAGTCACAGTATCTATGTATACCTTTAGATATGTGAAGGTAAAGAACATCCGAAATTGCAGCATGCGCCTGCATCACTTTCATAGCCCGAAGTTACAGAATTCGATGGTCTTGTTTTCAATTTTAAGTTTGCCATCATATGATAACTCAATCTGCTCTTTGTTTTTACCTGAAAGCTTGATGATATAGCACGCTTTTCAAGCAAGCACTGGTTCCTAATAAATTCTTATTCATTACTCCTCCAGAAAAATATTCTCTATGTTCAACAAGCAATACTCATGCTAAAAAAAGATCCGAGTAAATTTTTTAGCTCTGAAAGGCAATTCCCCGAATCTGGTGTGATTAGTAGTTTTCTTCTTCTGAAAATCTAATTTCTCTATCACTGCCCTTATTTTGTTTAGAATTTATGAGAATGAACTTCCTGCCCCCACAATCAGCATTTGAGATTAAAAAAACCCATGAGCGTTCATTCATCAGAAAGAGTCAGCACACTAAGGAAAACTTGCACCATACTGGTTCAAAGCAATGAAATGAGTCTATCTTCCCACACATCTGCCCCCTCTCCCAAAGGAAGCAGCAGGCTGGTAGCTTCTCATTTTGCTGCACAAAACAGACAGCAAGTGGGAATGCAGAAATCAGAATTTAATGACAGGCCATGCTGCCTTGCAGGATGACAGGCACTCTGGGTTTGTTTTTTTTTTCCAGCTATTACATCCAAAAAACCGACCACTGCAGTGCAAGGATTTGATGTATGCACCTTTTTTTTTTTTTTTCCACTTTTGCCAAGTCACCACATGTCCCAGTTTGTATTTGTCTGCTGCCAAATCCCATATGAAAGTAGTTTTGCCACAGCAGGGTTACCTGTGGTGATCAAACCAACACACGCACAGAGTCTCCTTGGCAGTCACGCTGTCTTGCTAGAACTTCATGCAGTCATAACTAATTTTGAAAAAGCAGTTCTGATTCAAACCTCATGGAAGAAGTCACTTATAAGAAGCAAAAAAATAAAAATTAGTGGTGCTGTCATTTATGTGCCATTGCAGGTAGAAGGTGTTAAGACTTCCATGCACTCTATGAACAATGACACATCTTGAATTCTTTAACACACTGATTTTGGTTAAAAGAAAAACCCACGTCAAGCTGTTTTGCAAAAACCAATTTATTCTGAAAAACCAATGACAACGTCTGTTGTTGCAGACAAAAATGAGAGCTTTCTGTGTGATTTTTTCTTGTTTGAGCAATCCTAAAATTTTACATAGTATGATGTTTCAAGGGCTCTTACAAAGTCATCAAGTCACACTGAGGCTTTGGCTATTTTCCAGTTTTCTCTCGAGGGAAAAGTGGGGATTTGTTGTTTTTTTCAAGGAGCTGTACTTAGTGGCAGCATGCAAACAGGGAAAGCTCCTCAGGGTGATTGAATAATAATTCATAGCCAGTAATAATGCTTCCCACATTGCTTTTTAAAGTAAGTGCAAGAGGTAAAGAGCTGGGGCTGCACTTCCTCAGTGTGCTGCGCCACATTTGGAGCAGGAAGCCACAAGCAGCTCTGGATCCAGGCTACTGCCTGTTCCCTCAATAGACCTCTGTTCTATTTCTCTATGAGCTTGTGGGTTTTTTTAAGCTACCCTTACTAGTTAATTGCAAAGCTCACAGAGTTTCTGAAGGAGGCTGGCTTGAAGGAACAGGCTGGAAATATCACCGGCAGGTGCTCCAATTGCCCATGACTCCCCACACATTCAGCAAGATGAAATATTGCTCCTGCGCACACAGGGCAGGGAGTCCCACATCTGAGCCCTAAATCTCTAGTGACAGTGGGAACTGGTGCAGTCATGGCACCCTGCCCTTTGTCCCAGGGGTGCCCCTGCCCACATTCTCCAGCATGGAGGGCCCAGTCTATGTGGTGTAATACACTATAACTACTTTCTGCTGATCTGGCACTTACATGGCATCTCTTAGAAGGAACTAGCCTCCATGCATGACCATCATCCAAATATACTCTCTTTCCACCACATTTTATCTCCCCATTTGATAATTGCACCAAAGGAGGCTTTTGGATAAATATCAGTAGCAACACTTTCTCCCTCACTTGTCATTGTTCTTCTTTAATTCAAACAGCTTCAAATGACAGGCTTGAAAAATGGCCAGTGCTAGTAAAAGTGTGGGAATGGAAAGTTTCTGAATGCTGGCAAGTGCTTATCAACCCTTGCATTGTATTATCAGCAACCAACTGGCAACGGAGCTGTGCCAAATTAGGTGGAAAAGGAGCAAACACAAAGAAAGATCATTAGATTTAAAGGCAGAATTGCTATGAGCATGAGTACTCCTGAATAATTTCACCCACTATTTGCTGCAGCAGAAGTTTCTCTTCAGTAGCATCTCAAAGTGTTATTCCAATGAACCCCCAGGAAGCTGAGAGAAACATCCAAGTTTTCCAGCTGCAGGACATACACCTTACCCAATTTTACAGCTTTTATTCAAAACAAATCCAATAGCCCCATGATAGTTACTTGGGAAAAATCATTTATTAACCCATGAACTCATTGTATCTGCTCAAGAACATGAGAACACTTAGGCAGCCCTTAAAAGACACATATTACTGTGTACCAAGTGCTACACAATGCTACCAAAGAGTCTCCTTGCTCAAGTATATATAGTGATTATGTTGTTCTGTGGGGTAGATGCACTCCCTGACCAGTTCTATAACAGACACAGTGCTTTACTAGTTCAGATATTGTGGCAGGATTCTGCCAGAGCAAAGTATTTTGACACTACAGAATTTCCTTTTTCAGAAACCTTCTGTGGAGAAGAAAGAAAACACAAAAGGACCTTCACTCCCCCAAAATCCATCCAAATATTACAAATATTACAAAGTGTAATTTCTGCCATTTCTCCAGCAACTTTTGCAAGAACTAGGGCACCTTCACCAGGCATGGCTGCCTCTCACATACTGAGAAAACCCACCCTTGAAAACATCACACACACATCAGACACCATGTCCTCCTAAGCGCCCTCAAAAGGCACTCCATTAAAAATATATAAAGAAATAAAACATGTCACAAACTAGCTAAAATTGGGCTTAAACCTAATGCTAATTAAGTTCTTTTAACCCTACAGATCTCAACTGAGCTGTTCCCCAGGATGCCTCAACCATAGCCAGGAGGCATTCAGATAGACACATCATAATGTCTTCTTCCATGGGTCTTGTGGATGCCCTGCCAATACCAGGCACAGCTACAGCAAAGTTCAGGTTATACAAGGGCAGACCTGCACACTTGTCTCATTCTTCCTCAAAGGGAAATGCTTAAAAACTTGATCCAAGACTGGGTTTTAAAAAGTTCTCATGCCATAATATCCATATATTATGCTGTTGTTTTCTGTTTTGTATTTAAAACAGGAGGAGTCAAGACTTGCGACTACTGTAATGGAATTGCTGACCTTGGTAGACAGACCTACCCTGAAGAGTGGTCCATTGCTAGGACTCAAAAGACTATGGACCAAATCTTTACTGTGCCACAGTCATCAGCCTACAGGTAAGGTATTTCTCCCAAATCCACAACAGTATCCAGGCACGAAAGGATATGGTGGTGAGTGCCAGAGTCTGAACCTCTTTTATTCAGTTTCCCTTCACTAAATGTGGGACAAAGCACTTCCCAGCCTCCCCAGGCTCTTAAGAATCTCGCAGAGATTGCACATCAGTCTGTCAGTAGAGCAGCTAAGAAGCTATTTAGCTATCAGGGATACGTGGGGTTCCAAGGGACAAAGAGCAACGAGACAAGCCAGTTTGCCCAAAGTTCCTGTAGCAAAATGAGTGATGCTCTTTTGACTTTTTGTACTCTTTCTTAGCTGAAGGCACAAGAGACACCATATTCATGCTGTCCAAAAACACATCCTTCCCAGGACAGGTCTTGCAGCATGCACAACTGCAAATACACCAGGAGGTGCTTTGGCCAGCCCGCTAGGTGAGGTACTTTTTTGGAAGACAGTTTGCATACTCACAACACTGAGAATAAAGCTTACAACCTAAATAACTTAACAAACAAAAATGTACCTTAGGCGACTGGCATTCTACTCTGCTCTGCTGCCCGTCATTTACAGAGGTGAACAAAGGATTAAGGGAATGAACTAAGACTTTGTCAAAGGAGAAAAAAAAATTAAGAAATCTGTTGAATTGTGTCAGAACATCCTTTCTGGAAATGAAGCAGGAGTATTTTTAAATAGCAAAACATGAATTTATCATTTCTTGAATCACAGTTTTGAGGTGGTATTTTCACCCTAAATATGGATCACTGGGTGGAGGAGGGGAGGAAGATACTTGCTGCGGCAAAAAATATAGTAGTCTTCTTTATTTTAAAAGCCGTATCAGACACAGGTAGACTGTTTGAGGGAATTTTAAAGTAATGTTGACAGGGAACTACTTGCAGCAAGTGTTTCAGGTAAGATTTGAAATGGGAAAAAAAAACAACCACAAAACATGTAACTGTTTGACTTAATATCATCAGATTATGCCGTTCTCCACATTTGAGATCTTTTAAAGGTAGGGCCTTCCTAGAGTGTGCCCCATGTCCATCATGATGGTGCTGCACTTAGGTCAGGGCTTTTCAGTGTGGAGCCCATGGCCACAACTCTTACGATAAAGGAAAGTGCAGAAACAATTTTTTTGAAAGAAAGATTTGTGAACAACAGGATTTTTTTTCAAAATCCCTTTGAAAGAAAGACAGATAATCACGCTTTCCTTCAAAGGAAAGAGGCATAAAGACACCATGTAAAGCTTCTCATGCTTATAGCTTATGAGCCAAACACTGCTAGTAAGATTTATCTCAGTTCCATGGTAGAAATTTCTGCTGATTGTAGCCTCTCCGTTCAAATTAGAAAGCACAGAAAGGATGATGACTATTCTTTCACAGTACACCAAAAAAACCTGAGTTAATGCACCCTCTCATATCTAGATGCAGGACATCAGAGCGAGCAAGCAGAGCTGGGAGTCTGCAGCACACACAGCCAACTGCACAAGATCATAGTTTGGAGATTTAATGCATTTGCAGGACAGGTACCCTCATACGCTTAAAAGGCAGAGTACACAGCTTTACATCACAGCGCATGTAGAGCAAGAGAGCAACCCCACGATATGGAGCAGTTCATCCATTGCAGTTTTGCCCCAGTTTAAACGCCATTAGACCTCACACAATGCCAATCCCACTCATCACTGTGAAGCAATGCTGCTAGCAAGTAAAACTTTAGATTTTTATTTGCAATTAATATGTGTTCAGCTCCATTGTGACAACTTATAAGGTTAACTGGAAAACACATCCCCTCAAGTTATACTCTTTCTAGCTGCTGGGGGAAACTATTAAATAAACAAATATATATCAATTTAATTTTTAAATAGTCAATCTGAATGGGTGAACTGAAAGATAAGTATGGTTGACATGCCTGTGTTATTTTACTCTTCTCCCACCTAATGCTGGGAAGACAAAAGCTTTTCTTAGGGAGAGTATTCATAAATTATCTAAGGCAAGAATGGGGCATTATGGTTCCCAGTCAGATTTCCTGGGTAGCACTGGTCATGGGCTTCCCTTGCTTGACCCTTCACAGCACCAAGCACCCTTTGGATTGGTCCTGTTTAGAGTAGGGTCTGGGCCAGATGACTTCTGAAAGTTCCTTCCACCCTAAATTATTTTATGAGCCTATGAGTTTATTTGTCACAATCACAAGTCAATGTCAATAACACATTCTGGCAAGACAGCAAAACCTGATATTAAGACTGGCAGCAAGTTACATCCATAGCACCAGTTTTAAAGACTAATTGTCACATTGAGTGCAACACCACCAGCCTGTAATTAGTTTAATTGCATCCTACTGCAGCTCCCACCAATGCCAAGCACTACACAACCAGCACTGGGCTTGTAATAGTTTAAACACCCACAGGTGAGCTGCATCAGGGGCAAATCAGCAGTTTACAGTAGCAGACAGTACTGTTAGCTACACCAAGAATTTGGCTTTATGGTTTGGGTCTGAGAGCTACTTGCTTCTGTGTCCATTTTTATCCCCTAGAAAACCTAGGCAAGATGAATTTTGCTCTGAATTGCTCAGGAGTTTTCTCATTTACCTGACTAGTTATGGAAAATCTCAAGTTAAACAGACCCTTAAAGAACAAGGCAGAAAGGGCAGTTGGAGAATCACTCATTAGAAGAAGACCATCAGGATCACTAGAGGTTCTCATCAAAAAGCCATGCCATTAGTTTAATTCCTAAGGAAGTAACATCCCTTGCCATAATGACAAAACCTTGACATGGACCAGGCACTGTCAGCACCCAATGAAATTAAGGAGAAAGACAGAGAGGTGGGGAAAATACTATTAAAGTTGGGGAAAGAGGAAGCAATAGGGATTTTTCATACTGTGAGACCTGGGTCAGGTCTGTAAGACGTGCAATAAAGCCCAGCAAGAAGTGCAATACACACTAGTGGTTAAAAACACACAAGTTCAGCTTCTTCAACCACTCACATGGGATGGATCTCCTCCTCGTACCCCAGCAGTGTGTCTCCTGCAGCCACTGAGGAAGGGAAATGATTGGATTTATAAAGCCAGGTAGCTTGAACAGGTGCAAGAGAGGGCTCCATGTCTTTGTGATAGTAAGGCTGACCTCAACACAGACGGACCTGAGAACTTACAGCTCCCAGGAACACCTGCTGCCTTGTCTACATCTCCCAGGAATATTCTCCCAGCTTTGATAGAAAGGGGATTTCTAGCCCTGGATGTCTTCCTTTCAAGACCTCCCAGAAAAGCCAAATGTGTAGTTAAAAACCTGTCATTCTTAATTAAAGGCCCTCAATTTCTTCCCCAACACTGAATAATAAAAGGCTTCCTTGCCCTTAACTCACCTGGCACCTTGCTGAAGATGACAGGCAAATGAGCTGAGAAAGGATCCCGGAGGTACACCTCAGGGCATTCAGAACTCTGCCAGGATGGGGGTTAGTGTCTTGTACTCCCAAGATGGCCTGTTAATTTTTTACCTAATGGCTTATCCTGCCTTGGGTTATAAATCTCTACAGAAAGAATCAAGTTAAAAATTCTCTTACACTTTGTAATGCAGCCTAAGCAGACGCTACAGACAACACACTTACTGTCACAGCAGATGTCTCTAGGTCAATTATTAACTGAGTGATGCACAGGATGTTTAAGTACTTACTGCCTTTCCAGGGCTTAGCGCGTGCTACATAATATTTAATTTCTTTTTTAATTTACATATTTTATATTATTACCTACTCTACCTGAAATCACCTCCACACATATTTCCATATTCATTCAACCAGGATTGGTCACAATCCCTCAGGACTTCATTAGGAGTCAGATGGTTTAGGGTTTCCTGAGTTCCACAGTGCTTACTATCATGAGGATTTAGTTTTAAAAGTAAGTTTGAAAGGGCCCGTGATGGCCCTTCCATCCAGCTGATGGACCCTTCCTCTCTTGCAGGGTGCAGTGGACCTGGGCAGTTGATCTAGTGCTTCTCCACAGCCATCAGGCCCTGACAAACATGTATGTCTCTTTGGCTCAGGTTCTTAGTTCAGGCTCCTGGTCCTGCTCTTTGCAGCACTTGGGCACTGAGGCTTTCCACTTAACTGCAATTTTTAAGGACCTCTTCACTGAGAGAGACCAAGAGGGATATCACCTGTAGGCTGAGAGCCTGAAAGGTGACAGATTAATGCCACCTGGTTACGTTCAGGAGAGAGGAAAAAATGGCTTATTGTTTTACAGTGGGAGTCTCCAAGAATCAAAAGGCTCATTTTCTCAACTGCTTTGCTTGTGTAGCTGGCCAGTAGGTGACTGTAAACATCACCACAATTAGAGGAAAATTCAACTGTTCAACAGAGAATTGAGAGAGACATCCACGGAGACATAACTATTCTATGACTCTATGATGTCCTCCAGAAACTGCTAAGAGCCCAACTGGGAGCTCAGGCTCCCTTTATCCGGGCACCCAAGTGGTGAAAGTTGATAGTGCAAAATCTTTCTCCCAGCCTTCATTACAAAATTTGTGGACCCATTTTGTTTAAATGACTATGGAGAGAGGTGTCGTCCTGAGTGGGCTGTTACTAGGCTGTATTTCTGAGCAATTGTCATGAAACTGAGTGGTTAGGGCGGGTAAGGGAATCAGAGATATAGTAAAATTAATATAAATTTATAAATGCATGATTCAACAGAATTTAATGGCAAGGTCCACTCTATTACATACCAAGAGACTGTGTCAGAATTGGCAATGATTTATACAGGATTTGGTTAAAGTGATTTAGACAGAATTGGACTGAAATAATGTGTATGGAAAATGAAAATACAAAGGAATAAGGGACACCCACCCATTGAGTCATCAGGTTCAGACTAGACCCTCCCCGCTTTCTAAACTCCTGACAGAGCCTAGCTGCAGCTGGATCTATTCCTAGTCTTAGACCTGGTCAATGGTATATATCAAAAGGATTATTTATCATTATTTAAATAGAGCAGTTTGCATTTTTAAAGCAAATAATAATACTTGATTATTAAACTAATATACACCCACTTACAATTAAGTATCTAAACTAACACAACACACTAAGAAATATACAAAAAAACCACATATACATATGAAGCTGCGAAGCCACTGTCCATAATATTTGAAAAATCACGGCAGTCAGGTGAAGATCCCAATGACTGGAAAAAGGGAAATATAACCCCCATTTTCAAGAAGGGAAAATGGATGACTCGGGGAACCACAGAGCAGTCAGCCTCACCTCTGTGCCTGGCAGAATCTTGGAGCAGATTCTCCTGGAAGGCATGCTGAGGCACATG
>JAOEHY010024115.1:8087-25747 GCA_025447955.1 Psilopsiagon aurifrons
CATCGACCAACACCCCCAAGTCCTCCACAGGGCTGCTCTCAATCTCTTCTCTGCCCAACCTGTAGCTGTGCCTGGGATTGCTCTGACCCAGGTGCAGTACCTTGCACTTGGCATGGTTAAACATCATCAGGTTGGCATCAGCAACATGAAAACTCCATGGGCTTATTAAAAACAAAATCCCTCATTTTCATCATACACATTGTAGCTTTCTAGCTTATTATCCAAAAAAACCCCAAAAGAGACATAAATGTGGAGACCAAGCGCCCACATGAAAAGTGGAATTTAAGAACTTATGAGTTGCTTGGCTACAGCAGAAAAGTGAATGAGTAGAACAGGCCTATTCTGCTCCGTCATTCTCACTCGTAATGGCTGTACAAAGCTTGCCAACAGCTCTTCCTCAGCCTTTGAGAACAGCCTGACAAGCCTTTCCAAGTGAAGCATGAAAAAGTTTATCACTGGGTAGTTTTACACTAAGGCAACTTCTGCTCTCTTTTGTTAGCCTTTAATCTGTGTTTGTTTGGGGTTTTTTTAAATAGGTACAACAAGCAGGGACAGTTACAGAGCAGAAAGCTGAACAGAGAAGGATTTTGGTGTTTCCACAAGGAAATCCCTATTCAAATGTATACTAAAATACAGCACTCTTAGAAATGCCTGTGCGATTTCCAGCCATTGTCAGTGTTGGTACCACCCACAGATAGCAAAGGGAGGAAGGGGGAGGATGCCTCAAAGGTGATGTTTGGACCCCTCCCCTACGCAGGACCTTTCCTGTGCCATATTCGGGAGCTCTGCCTTTTTTCAGTCTAGTTCAAATGGCTCAAGTGACGTGGCTTCCACTCCTTCCCACCAGGGATTATTCCACAATCTAATAGAACTTACTAGCTGGAAGTTCTGGATTTCAGCCTGCATTTTCTGCACTGACTTTTACCCCATTACTCCCAGTCATATTGCTTGGACCACACAGAACAATTCTTTTCCAAAGTTGGATATTTATACTCCTCTGGTGCAGGACTGGTAGTTTTAACATCACCCTGTTCCTTCCCTCACTTCATCTCTTATTTAGACAAACCATACGTATTTAATACTTAATCCTTCTTCTCTTCTCTAGTCCATTAATCACTTTTGTTGCAGCTGTCTGAATTCCCTGCAATTTGCCAAAGTCCTTCTGGTAATGAAAGACCCACACGCATAAGAACTTTGTATCTCCTAAAGCTCTGTCTGATAAGAGACACGGACTAATACACACGCACACAGAAAACACAGCAGACGTTTTCCAAATTTGTTCTTTTTATAGAAAGAGCTTAGCTTCTTTCAGGCAGGAAGCAAAAGGCATTTGTCTTTTTAAGTCCCTTAACAGAGGTGGAAAAGTAACATACTGTACTTTATTTTCAGATAAGAAACTGCCTGACTTCCAACTGTTTTCCACAATTGCTTATTCTGCCTTGCAAAAGCAGTGCATTTATCAATGCCTTCATCTTCCAGGAAGAGTGCTTTAAGGAAGCCCATGTGGAAACTTCATGTTCTAGTTTTCAGAAATTGTTTGACTCACTTTCAGAAATGGATCAGTGAGCTGCTTAACAGTACCCTGTACCTGCCTCTATCTCTTTTCTGCCTCCTTTTTGTTATAAAAACTGGTAGGGATGCAGATATGAACAGAGAACCCAAATTCAGCATTCCCCTTCCTTAGGATTAGAAAATTCCTTAGAACTTCATGTTGCTGACGAGAAATAAAATAATGTAGAGAAGGGAAAATCTTAGGGTCCAGGGTAAAACTCCTGCCACCCTGACGTGGAAGTGCATCTTTGCTCCACCAGAAACTGTGCTGATATTGATCTCTGTGCAGCTACTACTTTTTCCCAAAATGAGCTTTTAAAAATAATATATAATTTAATATGTTTAATCCTGAATACTTTTAAGGCGATTCAGTAACTACCAACCACTGTGGAAGATTAACTTCCTAGCTATAGTTTGGTGTCAGATATATAACAAAGAACTTGATTTTGCAGACAGATAAATACATGTGACTTCAAGTTCTACTTAACTGGAGCAAGAATAGGAAAATATAGAGGAAAAGAGCACATACAACATCCAAATGCACTTTAAACTGAACATTCATTCAATGCAAGGCAGGGCAGAGGGAGAAAAGTCCTTGCAGGTTGATGCCACTTACCCATAGGCAACTTCTCTCCTCTAGCAAGATAACTGTGAGTATCTAGCACTAGAAGTCATTTTATTCCTTGCAAATGTTTAGGATATTTTCATAGCAATAGAGTTGCAAACAACAAAAAAGCATGTTCAAATAGCCACTGAAAACCTGACTGTTCCCCTTTTCTAGTCTTATCTGTATGCTTACATTATCCAACATGCATTTTTATTCAGAAGTTAAATAAGTCATCCAAAACTCTTCTTTACTCTCTCTTTTCAAACCAACAAAACATGCGAATATCCTGAGCCTAAAGAGAAACTCTTAAAGTCATTATGACATTATTTGTACCCTGAAGCGAGTCATAATTTGTATGCACCCTGCCAAGTTCTTTCTGTCAAAGCTAAAGTAATTATTAGGAAGTATGAAAGCAGGTGTCACTTCTGGCAAGTTGTAAGATGGCTTTATATTCTCAGTTGCAATGGGATAAAAACAATCCCTAAAAAGAGCATAGCAGGCTATTACTTTACATCCAGTATATATGTGAAACATAACAGTTGTCGCCTGTACTTTTTTTCTTCTTTGGTATTTTAATTAAAGATTCAAGCTCCTTAAAGACAAAACCTAAAAATATGTGCAAAATCAATCCCATTTTGCATAATTTCTATTTAGTTTCATAACCAACTGTCAAGCCATCTGACCCTCATTTGCATGTGCTATAAGGCAGCCAGGCGAGCTTGCTTCCACCGCAGTGAGACACATACTCTGTCCCTGCTCCCTCCCACATATGAACCTCCAGCTTCTTGGATGAATCTCTGCTACAGCACTTCAGGACAGAGGGGACAGTGATTGTTATGATTACAGGACCCAAACTTTTCCAACTCGGGTGCCTAAATGTAAATGTCTAACTCCATCCTTAGGCATCTGAATTAGCTGCTAGCGTTTCAAAGGTGCCAGGCACCCAGCATCTCCTACTTGTTCTGTCCAACTTGCCAAAAAGAACATCTGCTTTTAATTAATTCATTGAGAGCTGCAGGTACGCAGGACCTTTGAAAGCCATCCCACTTACTTCAGTCCCTAAATATAAATCCAGGTGCCTACCTCTAGGCAGTAAACTTAAAAAATGCTGAAAAAGAAAAAAATAGCCCTATTAAATAAATACTAGAAAAAACATTTGCAGATATACTCAAGGCCTTTGGAGTCTTTTTCCATACTTGACATATGACGTGATGTAAAAGAAAGCAGATCTGATTTTGTTGTAAAGTAGCATTTCATGCTGTAACTGGAGTATGTACATTGCTCATAATTAACACAATTATAATAAGGCAAGGCATTCAGGGAAACTTTCTTCAAAAGCTGCTCTTCTTCCTTGGATAAGTAACCAAGCAAACCAACCCCCAAAAATGGTTGTATTTATGCTAAGAGTTTAGGGAAATTGCAAATTTACTAGTGTATTTATTATGCAAGTTTATTTTATTTTTTCTTCCATTCAGCCAGACACCCACATTCTTGACAGTGTAGAACTTGAAAAGACTTTTTTTGTTGTTTTTAATTTAAAAACTGCAAACAGAAGAAAAATACAGGCTACCACCTGCCTCTGCAAATTTTTCGCGTCTGCATTTGTGCTTCTGAGCACGAAGCAACTGACTACCCTGTAAAGAATAATATTCAAACACAGCAGCAATATTCCACCCTACAGTAGGACACTGTCTCAAAAGACAACACAACAATGCATGTCCACATGTACATAAAATGCAGTCCTGCATCTGGGACCAGGATACCATGCTGCAAGACCAAGAGATGCTCTCCCAAGGGCTGCCCAGAGAACCTCCTGACTCTGGAAAGGAGCACTGACCACTGGAGTCAATGGAGAAACTCACAGGTCTGGGGCTGCCCTGTTTTTAAGCAGTATTTGCCAGGTAAGTGCATGCAATTACGTGCATATGTTGTGAGTGTGCAGGATCACATCTAAGTTTCGGATTAAAAAAAAAATCACAGGGTACAGACAACATGCAGTTGGTTTGTACCTCTGTGGGGCAGAAAGGCTCGTATTTGCAAGACTTAAACCGCACAGCTTCAGACACTGTCCTATGGCTCCAAATGAGGCACAAAAGCCTCAGAGCAAAGAAAAAAAAAATCATTATTACTGTTATTATTTTCTCTAAAAAAAAAAAAAAAAAAGCCACCACCACCAAACCCTACAAATTGCCTCAGACTGCAAGCAGGAAAAGGAAAGGGAAAAAGAAAGTGGAAAGCAGAAAGGAAAAATATGCCTGGGCAATCCACAAATATATTTATGGGAGCTCTGCATAAAGGCTTATGTAACCACAAGGGATAGGACAGTCCTCCACAAAGGCCTGGTGTCCACCTGCCCTGCCTGCAGCTCCCTGAAGAAGCTGCAGTTTGCTTCATCAAGTAAGCTGTTTGTTATCCTTGCTGTCATGTCAACACTTCTCCCACCACAAGCCCTGCTGGCACCATGACCACATGGGCCACCACTTGCCTGCCACGCTGCATCCCCAGAGCCAGTGCTGCCCCAGGCCTCAGCGTGCGAGCTCTCTACAGCTGGGGTGGCACTACAGACTTGTCCTGCCCTGTCGATCTTCAGTTTGCAAAACACCGTGTCTCGCTTCTCGCGCACATCCCACTCACAGGAATGCAGGCAACCACCATCACCTCTTCAATTATAGGAGACCCAGCAGGCTGCAACTGAGCTCACTTTGAGGTCATGCTGAGGCAGGCTAATCCCTGCACCTGGTCCAGCAGCACGTTGAAAATGGCCTTTTAATTCTTGCAGACAGGCAGTTGCTCCCCCCACCCACTAGTAGCAGCCACATCTTGCTGCCACTAGCATCAAGGCAGGGAAGAAATGCCGGAGCTAATGCCCAGTCATCACAGCCACAAGGAAACCTGACCTGGTGAAGCAGTCAATAAGCCATTTCCAGCAGCATACGAGGCAGATGCCCATTTTGCTCCTCTTCATGCTGCTTCTCGGTGCCTCCTGTGGTGCACAAGGGAATGGAAGCTGGGCACAAAGAGTATCTACTACACTCCCTATGCTCACTGCAACAGGATTTGCCTTGCACACTCACCCTGCTCTTCCCACAAGTGACCTGCCAGAAACATAGAGAGGTTATGGGGGTGGTTTAGAGTAAGAGAGACTGATCTTTCCTTGATACCCCAAGCAACTGCTTGACATGGTGCATGTGCAAGTTGTGGAGGGTTGGTCCATCTCACTGTCACGAATACCTCTTCCCCTTACTTCAGTTTGGACCTACAGCTACAGCCCCTGTGCTTCACAGGGACTGCAGTATAGCACAATGAGATACAATATATCAAATAACCACATTATGGATATGCAAGCATGCCAGACAAAGCAACAAAAGCTGCAGATTGCCCACCTCATGAAGGAGGAGGCGGCTGAGATGCTGGCCAGCTGCTCTGCCCTGTCTCCTCTTCACCACTGAGAGCTGAGTTGCTCCTCCTCACACACAGCTCGGCAGCCTCCAGCTCAGCTCTGTCCACAGACCAGCAGAGGGACCAGCAGCTCCCACCTGGGTGATTTCTGGGGGAGACAGCGGCACTCTGGCTTCACATAGGAAGGTTGGAGAGCAGCCCCCTTCACCCTGCTCCCACCATGGCTCGCTCAGGCTCTGGGAGCTGGCCGGGAACAATTCTATTTCTTTTCTTGGTCATTCCCAAACTGAGGGGGGGAAAAAAAAAAAAAAAAGAAAAAAAGGCAGCAAAGCAATAGGAAGAAGCTGGAACAGGGTAAGCCCTCACATACTTAGTTGTCATACATATTGCTTGGGGGAGCATTAAGCACAACAAGCCATCACCCACTGAAGCAGGTCTCTGCTAGTGTCAGAGCACTGCATTACACTTCATCAGGAGCATTGACTGGACATTGGCAGGAGACAGGTCTCTGCTGTTCCTCCTCTCCACTCTGGTTTTGATTACATCAAAATATTCTCCTCACGTTGCTTTGATTATCTCTTAGAAGGGGAAATATTCTTTTAGGCACAAGACAGAATGATACTTTTAGGTCTTAACAGGAAAGCTTCTACACAAAACAAATGTGCTTCTGGTATGAAACTTCACTGCCAAATGCCTGGATGAAGCATGCAAGACCAAACACATGCATACCTCCTCAGCCCCACATTGGAGAGAAACACACTGTCCGTGGGATGTGCTAATGCAAGCCCGTGTGCTCTGTGTCCTGGCAGCGCAGGCTCAGAGCGGCAGTTCCTGTTGCTGGCTTCCAAGGACCGGTAATTTTGTCTGTGAGGCAGCAGGACTCTGAAACAAGGTCTTGCACATTATTCCCAAATGATTTTCTAGATGAAAAGTCTCCACACCATGTGATGGAACCAGCAAATGTTTCTGCAAACGCCCCACTGAAAGGTTACCGTGAGAATGTGTCACTCCTGTGAGATCAGGCTGATGGCAAGAGCCCAGCTACATGGGGACGGGCTGTGCCATTAAAAGCAATGAGACAGTGCTCAGATTTGATTTACTTTTGGGAAAGCGTTCTCTGCCGAGGTTTGAGATGGGAAACAGGGCTGCATTTTGTAGGCAGAGAGGCAGCAAGCCTTTAGGAAGACGTGTTGATACCTGCAACTGAAATAAACCTAGCTACAAGCTGGCAAGGCTGATTTGAAAGCCTCGACACCTAAAGCACAGACACCCAAGCATGCTCTTCTGGACACTTGTGCCAGAGCTGCTTTCCCAGCTTCTCATGCCACAGCCTTGCAACTGAAACACGTGTGTTTTGTGCTACAGTATCCTGTCATGCAGAGGCAGCCACCAGAAACACTGCACGGAGGCTGAGGTGCGTCACTCATCTTCCTTCTGCTGCCAGCAGGTAACAGCAGAGAGCTGCTGGCAGAATACGGGGATCGCCCTCACTGAGGGCATTCCCAAGGGAGCATGCAAAAAAATCACAGGTGCGACCCTATTTCCCTACACCTTATTACCCCCAAAACACTGTGAGTAGTTGCTTTTGAAGGGGCTAATCCACTCACCACAGTATTTCTGGCAATGACCACAAAATCACACACAATTCTGCTATCATTTTCTTGATAAAACCAGCTGCAAATGTAACTACATATTTGGTGCTTTAAAAATAAAATAAAATAAAGACCAAACCTACTAGTTGTTATTAGTGAAACGGTGAATGCGAAACTGACAGCGTGTGGTGTGAGAACAGAGCTGATCCTTGCACACAGACCCCCCTGCAGACAGAGGTTTGAACAACGGGATCTGCTGCCTGCCACCAAGAATTTGCCTTCTTGTATGCTGCAACTTACACAGATGTTAGCATAATTCCTTGCATATGGACAGCAAACAGAGCATTCATTTCAAGAATGACGTGATTGTCTATGTGGTAAGGATAAGAAGGGAAAACTTTCGACGTGCATCCAATGATACAGCTAAATGAGAAGCCAAACTCTTCCCAAAAGGACTTCTCATGAAGTCTATGCCAAAGTTCAGACGAGATTTCATAGCACTCTTTCTTCCTCTCATTTTAAAAACCTCAATTAAATTACATTCAGGCATCTTACGATGAGATTCAGGAGCACAAAATGTATCAGGGCACCACAGTATTCACTCACCACTGCAAAACATTAACTAAACTTGCTCTGAAAAATGTTTTGACTATTTATAGAGAAGCCAAGGGAGGAGGGGAGAGCAGAAGATGCTTGCTAGGCTTTTTTTTTCCTTTTTTTTTTTTTGGCAGACCTCATCTGAAAGCAGCCAAACTCCCTTCTGCTTCTGTAAGGCAAACTAACAGAGCAGTGGGTGTGCTGAGGTCACAGGAAGCGAGTACTCCAGCTTGTGCTTAATTTTGGGACAGCCGTGTACCAGGTGCTTTGTACAAAAACTACTGAACTCCTTCAGGACAGATGCCAGCCCCAAGCCTACTGCAGGTTAGCAGCTGACATTTCATTCACTTCCAAGTGATGCAGGATCACAGCATAGGAATTGAAAAACACCCAGTGCTTCTTCGGGGCACCCACTGCCCCGTAGGACAGAGCTGTCACACTGCACTGATAAGCTGGGAAGGGATGATGGAGCGAAATCACCCTTATGACAAGTAAAACATATACACAAACTTGCATCTGGTTCATTTTCAGAGCAGAAAAGATAACAAATTTATATTCAAATAGATGGCTGGAGAGAACATGCAGCATGTGAAGGCCAATGCCAAAAAAAAAAATCCCAATTAATTTGATTTATTTTTATTTGATTTTTTTTTAACATACTGAATGAATTCCTGAAAATGAACAAAAGTTATACACAGAAAAAAGCGGTTAAGGTCATTTCAGAGGTACATTCCAGCAACACTTAAAAAGCATGCATGTCTCTCCAATATAAAACAGACTGCAAAAGACTCTGAGAGTCAATTTGCACATCATCCTCCCTAAAATAGCATTATTATCACCAGAAATCTCAAGTATGATCCCACCTTCCTTCTCAGCTGGGCAAAACAACAGGTCCTGGGAGCTGCCATTGGTTCAATGAACTCAAACACTGTGAAACTGCATCGTCAGCTGCTTGTAACACGTAGCCCTCCTCTGTATATTGCTCTAATGACCTGAACACCCAGGGCACAAGAATTCTAGTTCACCTCTTTGTTCTGACATTTTCTTAATCAAAGAGTAACACAGGAGTAAGTAAGACAGCAGAAGGGAGTCACTTTGGAAAGTTGAGCAGCACCAAACAAACTGCTAGCCTTCTTCTGGCAAGGCAAAAGATTTCTGCAATACCTTTTCCTCCTACTAGATGTATTTACTCTTAAAAATCTATTTCCGTTGTCAGTATTTATTGCTGCACATTGCTCAGTGGTTCTGAGAAACTGCATGGAAAATCACAGCATTACACTTGTTAAATTGACCCTACAGGGCCATACCACCAGTGCATGCATCATCCCAAGAGGCAAGCCTGCCAAAGCCATGCTGTGCATATCATCACTAAACATAAGACAAAATGCAAATCTGGCTGTATCATAGCTCATTTGCATAGCTCTCTGTCGGTTTTGCACAACCTTTCTACAAAATGCCAATTTACTTCACTTCCCTACAGCTTATTACCACTGTGAGGTACTTAGAATTTTTATGCAAGGCAGATTTAGTAGTTAAAACATTAAAAGGAATAATTAAATGCCTTTTGGAAATAGAATATACCCTTCAACATGACAACATAAGGCGCAGGACTCTGGGATACAGAAATGTTAATGTCCCTTTGCAAGGTGCAGACCCCTCTCTCTCGCATGGCTGAGAGCAGCACAGCTTTTTCTGTTGTTTTTTTTTATCTGATCTGCAAAAGCAGAAATATTTGCTTGCAAACTATGAAGGGCCTGAATCCAGTTACTGAGTACACATTTCACTCACACTGATATCAGAATGGATGGCTGCCAGTTTAGTGTCTTGGCTGGCATTCAAACACGCTGATTGCTGAGTCTCCTTGGATTTGGAGTTCATGATTTTAAAAGAAAAGGAGGCAAAAAAACCCAACCCAGCCTGAACACGAAACAAAAAACACTCCACGAACATTTCTGAGATGCTACTGAGCTGATTTTCTCCCTCTCCTCTTTTGTAAGCTCAGCCTCTGGAAGCAAACACAAGTAACACTCTCTGTCAAGACAAGCAGCTAGGGAGTTTGGACTTTTTATCTGCGAAGCTATGATACAATGAACATAAGATCATTCGTAGCCAAGCAATTTTCACACATGTACCAGGGGCCAGCCCCCATTCAAATCAGCAACAGAGGAAAAGATCTGTTTACACTTCCATATCTTAACTTGACCAAAAAAAAAAAAAAGAGGAAGAAAAGAAAAGCCTGAAATGCTCTGAGACTTATGTCACAGCCAGGTAACACAGAATGGAAAGGCTGTTTGCCTTACACAAACCTAGTTTGTTACCTCTTTTTTCCTCACTACTTACTACTGAAATCTACCAGGTTGAAAGGGAAGCCAAGAGCTCCTTGAAGCCCCTCCTGCTCCCAAATACTTCATCTCGGGGTGCATTACTTGACGTGGCTGGCATGCTGTGTGAGCCCTGCTTTCTCTGGCACAGCAGCAGACACTGTAGATCAGGCCACTTAGACAGTTCAATTGAACTTGACAGGTGTTTGTTAATAGGCTCTACAATACATTTGGGAAGGGCTGCCTGGAACTGTAAAATGGTTTATTATGACAGTTTAATAAGCCCAGTGCAGATAGCTCAGTGCATTATTTCCTAAGGCTGTAAAAGTAAGTGACCAAAATCTGAACTGTATGGCAATACACATATAACCTATAGCTAACCCAACTAATGGCAAATGCATTCACATAGTATCTGTGTGTACAACTGGACCTGATCCTGTCAGGTCAGCCTGGGAATCTCTCTGCTCCTTGCAGGATCAGTCCTTCATTTACTACCACAATTCACAGAAATCAGGTGTATCTATTCAGTGGCAACTGCTCGGGCTGATTATTAGAAAATTCAATTTTTGCTAATTTGCCTGAGGGGAGGGGAGCATTAAAATTAACTTGACACATTTATTTAACTTTTTACAGCATTATTATTATTTAAAATTTATGACAGCATTGTGCCCAGAGGCCCCAGTCAGGATCAGGATCCCACTGTGCTCAGTATCCCACTGCACTGCATGTGCCTGAATGTCCTCCCATCATAATTTCAAGGCAAAGGCCCTGTCCCAGCAAACTGTTAGACAAGTGCTTGCCCCAAAGACTGGGAGCAAGGCCATGGAAATTAAAAGCCCATTAGTCTTGCTGAAGTAAAGCAGGTACATTAAGCCACCACATCCTACCATACACTTGCAGCCCACACCAGCAAGGCTCCTATTTTGTAAGAAAGTGACAGCTGAGTCACTTTTGGGTTTACTATTTAACATGTAGACACAAACTTTCCTTTCTATCTACTACTGCCTTTTCTTGCTTCTGTTTTATAAATGGGACCATTATCAGGTGAATGAAAAGAATCATGTGTGGGGTGAAAGGCCTCAGAAGAGAGAGAAGATGCATGTCAGTAACTGATCTGTGGAACTGTCAAAATCTCAGCTTTTATTTTAGATGCACAATGTGGAACACAATCTTTCCTTCCAGTGAACTTTGAGGAATATTTACCTGAGAAAAGTACTTTGCTGTTCCATCTGCCTCCATTTCTGGGCATACAAATGCCAACCCTGAAAGACCACTACCTGAATGACCATGATCACTCACTGTCCTTGAATAAGTTGGCTTTCTTTTTATACCCAAGTAAGCTCAACCTCATTAAACAACTGTCAGACAGTATTAGCAATATTATCCTATTAATCAATATAATCAATTGAAATATTTTACAGTATTTAATCAAAAGCAGAAAAAACGGAAGCTTTCCTAAGTTAGGGCCTTAAAATTAAACTCTTCACAGTACTGGCTGTACTGACATAAGGTACACAAAAGAAGGAATGGTGCCTCCAGGAAACATTAGAAAACCAGCAGAGTAAGAAAAATATTCAAAGTTCATCTCTTTCTCTGCTTCTTTGATGGTGTTTTAGAAACAAGCCATACATACCCATAACACTTGCTCAGGCTAAGGGGCACCACACAAAAGTCACTGTGGACTAACTTTTGAGAAGCTTCAGGGGCTCCTCAGCTGAGGGGCAGGGGAGAGGTTAGCAACATGCTCCATTCCATGATCTTCCCCGCACCCCAAAAAGAGACAAGATTAGCCCATATAAGCAGAGAAAAAATGGAAACAATAGCCACCTGAGTGAGCGGTCCTAACAACCTCATTTCAGCACAGCATTTCAAGAAGGGCGAAGACAGGCAAACTCACCTTCAAGGCTGCTCCTCCACAGCTAACTTGCCCCTCTGCACCCAAACATCACATACACTTTGGAGAAAATTTTAACCCCAAACTCACTCACTCGTGGAGCAGATGGAGTAATGACTTTTCCAGAACTGCAGCACTTATTTCAAAAGGTAAGCTTGGTTACCTTCTGCTTTCCTCTGTGTTTTTTAATGCTGTAGTTCACAGGAGCTGTTTTAAGGTTCCACTGAATATGTCAAGCCTTTTTACATGCCACTGCAACCTTGCAGCGCAAAGTGAAACAGAGGCAGATGAAAGAAAAGGAAACCATCCTTTAGCCACACACAAATTCTGTATATTTTGCATATCGCTCCTAACAGGGACTAGCAGGCCACACCAAAGAGACTTCTGTTTGGGAAGAAAGTGACATTTGAGTCACTTTTGTTTTTATCATTAGATATGGTGATATCAAACATCATCTCTTCCCTAATACCTCCTTTTCTTGTTTCTATCTTATGAACAGGGTGCATGTTTCTGTGGTCCTTCAAAGCACTGCCTGCTTGACTCAGCACCGTGACATTTTCTATATGTGCAGACAGTCCCATAACTGATGTGTAAGATGCCATCCATGGCTCTGCTGAGCTGACATCCTAGTAGGATGTGGTACCACTCTTGTCTTTAATACCAGAAAGGTAGAAAAGGAACAGGCCACAAAATGCTGTTTCTGCTACCAGCAGAAAGCAATGAGTTTCCTTGCTGCTACCCATTCCCCTTTCACACTATCGTTTTCTGCTGAAGAACATGCACCTGAATTCTGCTGGGTTTTGCTCTGGAGTGCATGTTTTGCCCATGCTAGTGAGACACCTTTAGTTAGATCATGCAGTGAGATGAACTGCTTGGAAGAGAAAATTTAGTCCCTTACTCCTAATGGTTGGCTCCATTCTTTTTAAATCCCAAAACAACAACATCCATTCTTTGACAACAGGCCTTTATCAGGTTTAAAAAAAATACTAAAATCAAACTAACCTGATAACTTCAAAGCCATGCTATGGCTTAATTCTAGCTGGCATATCATGAACAAAATGGTCTTTAACTAACCTCAAACAGTCAAATGGAGAAAAACAACATATTTTCCCATGTCATCACCACCATAGCACATACTAACCACAACTATTCAGCCTGTCAATTTTCAGTTTATATTATGATAACTTTACCTAAAAGCATTTTGTGGTTCAAAAACAGCAAGTGCAATGCCAAGGAAACATTTGCTGAACTGATGAGCATGGCAGCTCTTTTGTGAGGAATATGTTTTCTGCAGAATGGAAAGCAAATAAAAAGAGATTTTACTGGGGACAATGGACTGACTAGAAACTCCCAAAATATTGCTTCAGGTTGGCTTAATCCCACAGGCTAATCACGGTAAGTTGTGAAGAAGAGGCTTAGTTTGGTCCTCGGGAAGTGAATTTTCCATAAAAATCTCCAAGAACTGTGACAAATGTTAAAAGGAAAACATGAATCTTTTTTACTTGCATTAGCATCTCCACTTCCACACATAGGAAGGTTTTTTACATCCACTGAGCATTTAGGAGATGTAAAAATGTAGATATTCCTGGGAGTCTGAACAGGGAACTATGTGAGAGGCACAAAAGCAATGCATTTTAAAAGGACGTTAGCAAACACACTTTTAACCATGCAATCCCCATGATTCACAAGGTATCAAGCATTACCCAGTCTTCAGCTACTTTCCTTATTTTAAGGAGGACAAAGGCAAATACCTCATTAACAAAGCACTGTGATTCAAATTCTGTACTAAAACTCCCTCAACTTGGACAATCATACACCCACACTCAGGCTTCAAAATTATTCTCATCCTACAAAACTGCCTGTGTCATCACTCTAGAAGCAAACAAGTGTCTGCATCACAACTCAGTGATCCAAGGCAAGGAGATGATGGTTGCGATTGGAAGACTTTAGCTGGATGCTTAGGTAGGGACAGCAAACCATGCAAAAAACCCTAAATCAAACGAAAACAAACAAAAACCCCTTGAGGAACCTCGGAAAGCACTCTGCAACCAATGCTATTACTCTCTTCTTTGTACTGCTTTGTCCCAAGCTGGGCCACAGTGGTGCCATGCTGTTTTCCATAATAAATTAATTGGTAGCTTTGCCTTTGTGGGCTGCAAGAACAGCCTGCGGCACTTTGACTGCACCTTCCCTGCCCCTTCTCTGCCCCTTCTTCTAACCATCACTGTGACTTCCTACAGTGAAGTTTAGACACACTGGGGCAGCTTTACTCCTGGGGAGGAATGCATTTCCCCTCCCTGGTTTTGATGGGAGACACACTGAAGATGATGTGCTATCCCCAAGGACATGAGAAATAAAATGAGAATCAAAAGTCAAAGGGCTGCTTTGCCACACACTGCTCTACTCTCCTCACTCTTTATGAATTAGGAAGGATGTGTGTTCCTATGGGTCTTTCCTGGACAAACCTTCTGCTTGGAAGAAAGAAGGAAATGGCAAGAAAGGGGCAAGGATGGGGGAAATGAGCTTGCATTAATTCCAAAAGTGAGTGGTTATCTGACTGCAATGCCTCACACCCAAGACTTACAGTCTGAGACACAAGTTTGAGCAGATCTTCCATGATCTCACAGTGAGTCTGAGAGAGACTGCATCCAGTGCTCACAAAATACACAGCTGCATTCCTCCACTGCTCTGACAGTGATTTATGTCAACGAATGTATCACCACTAATATGCACTGAGCTCCTATTCCAGATGCCTAAGCCGTGCTCTGCACAAAGCCAGGACTGTGTAGTGCCCAGGCACAGCTTGCTATTAGCTGTATTTTACCCCCATTTCATGGAAGCTTTAGGAAAGCCACAAGGAGAAAACCAGTAGCAATGCAAATTGTGTCCAACCGCTCACTCAATAAACTAGCCTCATTTTTTTTATGCAAGTGTTGCAACTCAGCAGCTCTACTATGGGATCCCAGAAAGCATGAGACTTTCTTACTTCAGCAGGAACAACTGCATACTATGTCAACTACAGAAAATCTCTGTGTACAGCAGAAAATATTTTGAGTCAACAGACTGAAAAGCAAGACTGCTGGATTTTTTTGTTTGATTTTACAGCATGTTTGACGTTTTCAAGAAAAGATTTAAGGAGATACAGTATCAGATTTGAAATCTTACTTCTCTGTTGAATCTTTCATTACTTTCAGGCTGTGCAATATGCTTTAGTTGGATTTTTTTTTTTTAATATAAAAAAACATGTTTCACAGTTGAGGCTTTCTCTTGTTCACAGTACTTAAACATGTAGAGCCAACAGTGGAGCCAACTGAAATTAAAGGGATAAAAGGGTGTCAAAACTGTGAATGTGCCTCAAGTGTTTACCTGAACAGGAATTAGATGTAAGTATGTGATCAGATGTCCCTAAAATAGGTCTTTCTTGTCTAATAATAAGCACAAATCACAGTACACCTTGTGTATCAAAGGGCAGCAAAAGCTATGCGTCTTGAGGAGAAAGACTAAGCAGAGAAGAACTGGAAGCCTCTGGGCATAGGATGTGATTGTTTTCATTAGAAAGAAGATTAACACACAGAGGCCAAGGATAAAGTTGAAACCCAAAAGGAATGAGTCAGGGAAGTTGTTCCAGATGGCAGAACCATGTGGGATGTGACTCCACTATCTACTGTGGAAATAAAAAGGAAGAAATGAAAACTTGCTGTTGAAGGAGCATATAAGACCAAAAGGAAAATAAGAAAGAACTGAGAGCAGTAGAAAGAAATTGAAGGTAGAGCAGTGAAACAAGGCCTTCAGAAATTCTGAAGTGCAGCAACACCACTTCAGCACCCCTCAGCCAGTCAAAAAAGGCTCAGTCACTTTACTTTGGAAAAACCTGAAAATCTCCGTATCAGTGTTTGTCCGAGGCACATTCCCCCTCCTTTGGGGTTTGACATATCATGTGGACAGCTTCTCAGGAGCATCTCCCAGCCAGTACTGAAGGCACAGATGACTTGCAGGAACCCATTACTGCTGCTTCCATCCTGCTGGTATGTCCAACATCATAAATGAGTAAGACAGAATTATGTCAGATGTAGTCTTGAGCAACTTAAGATTAATGGGAAATATAAAAAAAGTGAATATTAGGCTAAATATGATATAAGACTTATTAACAGCTCCTTAAGGGAAGTGGAGGAAGCCATGAGGTCCAGACCCCAGGAACTTAAAAGGACAAAACACTCAAAAAATGCACTACAGGGAACTGTCCCATCTTGTCAGAAAAATGCACGTGGCATGATCTACATAAATAGGTCTTCTGCACTACTTCAGTGCAAACAGGAGGTACATCAAAATAAACCCAAAAGACTAATAAAGTATGAGCTCATAGACAAAACCTGAAACTACTCTAGTCATCTCCCTTTTGATTCAAAGATCGGATTTTCAGCCAGAAGTTAGAGGTCTTCTTAGACTATTTAGTCCATTAATTGCACAACAGCCCAGGCTACCATCTGCAAAATAATTGCAAAGGAAGATTTTTATTCAGGAGCCAGTGTACGCCATCTCCAAAACCTCCATTCTCCTTCATGCATACATACACAGGCACATTATGACCTCTTTGGTTTGGAGTCTTTTTATTACCATTTAAGTATTCAAACGCTTACCCAAATTGGGCTCTGACCAAGGCCTACAAACCTAATTGCACAATAGTAATAATAAGAAGTCTGATATTAGAGATTCTTATTAAAATGGCAGAGAAGTACATATCAAACATATAAATAATCCCTGAAAAATAATTTCAGAGACATGTCTGATCTTGACTTTCTGTACTGAAGGCCTAATCTAAAGTCTACAAAGTTAATAATAAAACTCAGAGACTTCAAAGCTGGCTTTAGGCTACAGTATCATGCTTTCCAGTCATGTTTCTTCCCGGTCATGGCTTCTCCATTTCAAAGCAACTGAACTTTAAACCTACCTAAACTGACATTTGAAAACAACTGACCTGAAGGTAGTTCAAGAGTCTTGGTATTCATATGATTATTCCTGCAGAAGCCACAGAGCCTGTGGTCAGCTGGCTACTTGTTTACCTGTCCCTTCTTCCCAGTGAAAGGATGCTTATATAAATATCCCTTAAAAAGAAAAAAAAAAATCAATTTGCAAATCTCTTTTCTCTTGCAAAGTACAGACTTATCCTTCAAAACACAAGATGCATGTGATTGCTTTAAACCATCTTGGCTTTATCTGGGTGCATCAGTGAGACATCTAACTGCTACAAACATGTACATCAGCATGCCAGACAGAAAAGAGTGGTAAAAACCAGGCTGCAACTCTTGCATATCTTTCATGCTTATTCTTTCAGCCTTGAGGATGTTTTCTTGGTTAGTCAACTTTCAATCTATCTATTGTATATACAGTACCATTTAAAAACAGCACTCAAGCGTAGAGGATAAACATGTGCCTCCACTAAGTTAATAAATACAAGATAATAAATTTACATCCCTGTGAACATTACTACTACCGTGCAGCTGCCTTCAACGTACAGAGCAATACAAAACCAGAGAGCTGTGTCAAATAAGTGAGAGGCCCTATGCAGAAAAAGGCAAATGCTCTGAAGGCACAAACAGAGCTCTACATGGGAGAAATTCAGCAGTGTCATGGGTTCAGCAGTAGCAGTTATTTTTCTCCTTCTTAGTAGTTGGTGCAGCACTGTGTTTTTGACTTGTGGC